>JAVXUL010156009.1:0-28911 GCA_035590515.1 Trichilia minutiflora | reverse complement strand
ATGAAGGCAATGATCAAACGAGCTCCCAAACACCAAAAAGTCATCCATGAACACTTCCATAACTACCTCAATCAAATTTGAGAAAATAACCATTATATACCTTTAGAATGTAGCTGGAGCATTACATAAACCGAATGGTATTCACCTAAAAGCAAAAGTACCATATAGACAAGTAAAGTTTGTCTTTTTTTGATCTTTCGGACTAATTAGAATCTGGTTATACCCAAAATAACCATCAAGAAAACAATAATATTCATACCCAGCTAACCGATCTAACATTTGATTAATAAATGGCAAAGGCAAGTGATCTTTCCTTGTAGCTTTATTTAACTTTCTGTAATCGATACATAACTTTGATCTAGTTACTGTCTTTGTGGGTACCAGCTCGTTCTTTTTATTTTTAATCACAGTAGCTCCACCTTTCTTGGGTACCACTTACACTGGACTCACCCGAACACTATCAAAAATTATAAATATGATACTTGCGTTTAGTAATTTCAGAACTTTTGCTCTCACCACTTCCTTCATTGTTGGATTCAATCTTCTCTGATGCTCAACAGTTGGCTTGTAAACATCTTCCATTAGAATTTTATACATGCATATAGTAGGACTAATGCCTTTGATGTCTAAGATTACCCAAGCAATGTCTGACCTATATCTTCTTAACACACTCAACAGTTTCTCTTCTTAATCAGGTGATAGAAATGATGATATTATAACTGGTAACGTCCCCTTTTCTCCCAATAAAGCACACTTTAAATGATCAGGAAGTTGCTTTAAAGTCTGCATCTTTGAAGGTGTTGCTAACTTAGCCTTTATAGAATTTTTTTCTACTACATCTGGTTCATCATCCACTTGATCCTCCAAAGTAAAAACACCTCCCTCATCTGTAATGTGATTGTCCTCCAAAACTCCCCTATTTTCAACTGCTGGAAGCTCATTTGTACGCATATTTGATGGATCCTTTACAGAGAAATCAAGAAACACAGCATCAACACAACTTGTCACAATATCCACTCTTTTACATGACTGCTCTGCAGCTGAAAATTTCAGAGTTGGAAAGAGGTTGAACTTCACTTCCTCCTCATTAACCTGAAGAGTAAGACTTCCTCCATGTACATCAATGAGGGCTCTTCCAGTTACTAAGAAAGGTCTGTCAAGGATGATAGGAATCTCTCAACTTCTTCTATATGAAGAATAACAAAATCCACTGGAAAGATAAATTTATCTACCTTGACTAACACATCTTCAATTATTCCTTTCAGAAAGGAAAGTGAACGATCAGCCATTTGTAGAGATATGGTTGTGGGTTTAACCTCACCTAAACCCAACTTTTTGAAGACTAACAGTGATTTTCAAAGGTAGATTCCCAAATAATACAAGGAATTGTGAAACTTCCTAGATCTATCACTTTTTGAGGCATTTTTCTTTGAAGAATTGCACTACATTCCTCTGACAACTTCACTGTTTCATGCTCTTCTAATCTTTTTTTCTTGGATATCATCTCTTTCATGAATTTTGCATAATTAGGCATCTACTCCAATGCTTTTGCCAATGGGATGTTAATGTGAATCTTCTTAAATATGTCCAAAAATTTTCTGAACTGCTCATTCAACTTCTTTTTCTGGAACCGCTGTGGGAAAGGAATCGGTAGAGGCCTGATAAGTGGGTTGTTAGTAAAGATAATCCTTGGACCACTCTTCACTTTCATTGGTATTTCTACTGATTTTTCAGAATCTACAACCTCCCTCGATTTCTCAGCATTTTCTTTCTCTTCATTAGGCTGCTCCACTTCCTTTCTAGGTTATGTTTCTACTTCTTTCCCGCTCCGCAAAGTGATGGCATTGCATTGATCTTTTGGATTTTTTTCTGTATCAGTTGGAAATTTATTTGTTGATTGCTCCTTTATTGCTTTTGCCAACTGACCAATCTGCACTTCCAAGGATTTCATGGTTGCTCTCATGTTGCTGTAGTGAGTCTCTATATTGTCCATCCTTGCTTCATTCTTATTAAATCTCCCACGAGTCTAATTAATAAAGGTACTCATAAGCTCCTCTAATGAAGGCTTTTTTTTTTCTGCTGGCTGAGCTCCAAAACCCGGTGGTCCTTGCAACACGTTTCTGTTGTTTCAATAAAAAAAATTCTCATGGTACCTCAACCCCGGATGATATTGATTTAGAAAGTTATTTTTGAAGTTAAAATTTCTGTTATTAACAAAATGAAACTACTCCTACTTTTGATCATTTTGTATATCTGAATATGAATCACTCGCTAAGGCCACCTGTTCTTTGGATGCCCCTCCTTCGTTTGCTGTCAACGCTGAAATTTTACTGGATAGCGTTGACACTTGAGCAGTCAAAGTAACTAATGGATCAACTTTATAAACACTAGTAACTCTTCTCTAGTTTCTCTCATTCGGCTATTGATAATTATTGGAATCCATTTCTTATGAAACCCGTCCCTTAGTATTATGGGCATAATAGTAAATCCATTAAGAGTGTTAGTGCATATCTTTGTTTTTAGATTATGCACGAGAGGGTATAGAACTCGAAGAATATGACTTGTATAAGACTATGGTGTTGGATATGAGCTTTTAATAAAGATCTGAATTTTTTACCCTAAAATCATCTCCAATTAAGAAAAAGTTTCTATCATTTTTGTAGATCTTGGAGAGAGCTTCGTGTTAATATATTATGGGTTCCGAGCAGATACCCGAGCTAAAAGTTATGGCCAATTGAAGTTGAAGTCCTCGGAAGGAGGACTAGAAGCAAAGGTATCGATACATTTGGGGAAACGTATCGATACGTTGAGGTTGAGGCCAAGGGTATCGACACCTTTGAGGAAGGTATTGATATGTTTACTATTGGAGCCAAAGGTATCGATACGTCTGGTGAAAGGTATCGACACCTTAAGAGCTTGATGAACAGTAAACTATACCAAACATGTTGATATATTGGCAAGGGTATCGACATGTTGGTGACGATGATGAAGCCCGCTTGCGACAAAAGGTGTCGATACGTTGAGAAAGGTATTGACACCCTGAAGGCTTGTGAACAGTATTTTTGCCAAAGGTATCGATACATTGGAGCAAACGTATTGATACGTTGTAGGAGAAATGCCAAAGGTATCGATACGTTTTGAAACGTATCGACACCTTTGGGGATTTCACAGCATATATGCTCAAAGACAGGTCGTCTTTCCTATTTTTGAATTCTTTGCTTCTCTCTCTACCAGAAATAGTAGAAAATACTCTCTCTCATGCTAGTGAGCCGATCTTCCCAATTTCTCCATGAAACTTCGTCATTTCAATTCCTATAAATTGAGAATCAACACCAAAACCCAGAAATCCCCTTTGATCAGAGATTCAAGCGACGGTTCGCGAGAAATCACGAAAAAGAGGTAACGATGAACAGTAATCGAGTAAGGGAATCGAGCAAAGAGGGACTCAGAATACTTCTACCATCTTGGGTAAGTTCATCCCTCAGCTTATTTCTCCATTTTAAGCCTTTGATGCGCATGAATCGCAAGAATAGGTTTTTAGGGTTACTGTTAATGAACCTTAAAAATTGGGAGGTTTCTAATTTATCATCGGTATCGATAGATTAGAAGGCTTTGATACCTAATAGTGTTGAAATTAATGAGAAATGTGCTTTTAAAATGAGATTCATGTAAGAATGTATGTTAGAGAGAGAGAGGATAGAGAGAGAGAGAGAGGTGAGAGACTAGCATGAGCATGTATTACATCATGCACACAATTTGTAACCTGTGTTTGTGTATATCCAGGAGTGGCAGCCAAGTTGGGAGGATCTCCGTCGCGAGGAGGATACCGAGAAGGTGGTTTCTCACCCCAGGATTGTGAGTGGACACATTCTTTCCCTTCGCCTCATTTATTATTAATTATAAATGAGTATAATGTTAGAGGATAGCATGTAGATATGTATATGTGACTGAAATGAGGAGGCGTTGGATGTATACTGTGTGGTGGTTGGGTTGGCCCCTTGTTTATGATAGAAATAGGTTTGAATGTGAAACCTACATTGCCATGAATGTGAGATCGGAGGCCTATTGTATGTATTGATCTTCTGATGTGAGGTCGGAAGCTAATGTTATATATGTATGTGAATGTGGCATCATGGATTATGCACTATGGCCAGGGTGCCATGTTAGTTATTTTGGTTTTGTGAGCCCACTTATCTTATTTTGGTCGGTGAGCCATAGATGACAATTTTTGCTTTGGGAGCCACCAGTTATTCGATTTGCCCGGATGGGCCGATGATTTTGAATTATGATTTTGTGTGCCATGCTAATGACTATATGGGTGAGGATTGGCCACACAGCTCATGTGGAGTGGGTGGGATCCAATAGTCCCCAGAATGTGGATTGGCCATACAGTCCAAGATAGCATGGGTGGAATCCATATATCCAGGCTAAAGCATGCTAGCCTTATACTGTTATGAGAGTATCTTCGACCAGGGTTGCGAATTGATCATACAGCTCAGATAGAACGAGTAGGATCCTATAGACTGAGGGGATATCAAACATATACACACATCCCTAACCAGGGTTGAGGATCGGTCATACGGCTCAGATAGAGTGGGTGAAATCCTATAGACTGAGGGGTTATGCACATTTGATGTGATATCGATTTTTTAGTCATACATATGATGCCACATGTCACTATGATTGGTTTTATGATTACGAGGGTTTGCTGTAATCAATCCACAGGCCTCTAATTTCTATTTTGTTTATCTGTTTACTCACTGAGTATTTTTCAAATACTCACCCCTCACTTTCTCATTTCAAGATAATATAGTCGGGTGTGGCATAGCGTAGCTGAAGTGTGATTCAGCAAGTTTACAGGTACTCAACTCAGGTTTTTACATTGTGGTCCACTGCATAAAAAATGATTTGTAATAAAGATATTTATGTAATTAGCTTGGCCAAGAGCATTACGTATTGGATTTTGTAAAAATACAAAGGTTGATATTTGTACGATTGAAAATCTTCCATTATCCACTATTTCGTTTTATTTTTTTGTTAATGAGTTTGAAAACAGGTACTAATGCCTTGCGAGTTCTAGGGGTATTCTAAGTGATAGGATGTATTTCTGGGATTCACGACGATTGCCACATGGCCGACTAAGGTTGGGGCGTGACACCTTCCAATCCATATGGAGAAGATGATATATGATAGCGATATAGTTAAATTGGCACAAAAACTAATGGAGAATGAAAGAAAGCATATGGAGAAGGATTAACAAACACAAACACTAAAAAGGGAGTTGGCAAAAATAAAAAATATGTTATAAGTTGCATCGGTCGATTTAAGGGTGATAATGTTATTTGAAAAATAGGGGTGTACTGTTTTTAGTGGTGGAAAAGGAATTGATGGAGGAGAGAGGCTACGAGAGAATCATCTCAAAGGAAATCTAATGTAAACAAGTCATCGGAAAATTGTTTTCTAAGAAGGAGGTATACAGAGGCTAAGAAAAGAAAGATAAAATTTACAAAGCAAACAAAAAGAAAAGAGCGTAGGTAAAGGGACCTGATTATTCCCTTCAAGATTTATAAAGACAGAGAGCCCAAACACATCACCAATGTAGTCCTGAGCATAGTCAGAACCTTATAGATTTTATCCACAATTGAAACCACCTTAAGAAAACAAAGGAAACTACTTAGATTGACCTGATTAAAAGAGATAACATAGGTTAGGGAAGAGATCAAAAGAAGATTGAAGATTGTGTTACTAGGTTGGTAGAGGAAATAGAAGCTAAATGAGGCCTAAACTAGTATTCCAAGCTTGAGAACCCACTCTAGATGAGAATAAAGTTCCACTTATCTTTGCTCAAGAAATTCTAGATCTGATGCTTTCAAAGAAGCTCTCATATCATTTCATACACTAGAAGATCAAATCCTACGTAGCATATCAATCTCTTTAGGGAGATGATGCTTGTTTAGGGTCACAGATGTGCCATTCGTTGATTATCCTAAGTAAATATCATTTAAGAAGGAAAAAGAGGGGGGGGGGGGGTAGTAGAAGAATTAGGTAAAAATAATAATTTCAAACAATTAAAAATTTCTAAATCGTTTATGCAATGGTTTAAAAAAAAATATACTAATTTGACTATTTATGATAGGAGTAAATATAGATATAGAGAAAAAAGAATGCAGATACAGAGATTTTTTTAGTGATTTTGTAATTAGGCTTACGTTCACCCTTCTTAGTTTTATTATTTGTAGCCAAAGATTCACTATCAATCTTATTTGTTCTAGATCAAGAGCAATCTAATTACAACTTCTTCCTTTTCATCAGATGAAGAGAAATTCAATTTACAATATTTCTTTAATATATGTAAAGAGTAACCTACTGAACTCAATTGTTCAGATGCAACAAATATTTAAAAATTAAAAATAATAAAGTATTTTTATTTTCTCACAGAGTGGATATTCAATGAACATAATGATTTATAATTTTTCTCTCACTAAAAGAATAATGTGTAAAAGTGTATATTCATGAGAATATTTGTTGATGATCAGTTGTATACTCTGTAACTTTTATTTTTTTTTCTTTATGTTTTCTGCCAAAAATGAATGTATTTATACCTCTAATGAATTGGTGGTAATGACTCTCTAATCCTTTATTTATTTCCCACATTAAATATAGCAAACTAATCATTACAGGTTTGAATCTACAGAAAGTATCGATACTTGTACCTTTTTGATGTATTGGTGTCAAACCTTTTGAGCTTCGATATCTTTGTACGTATCTTCTTTCTAAAATTTTTCTAGCTGATGTTTTCAATACGTTTGAGCTTCATATGGTTCAATTTGATACCTTTCACTTGAGGTGTCAATAGTCGAGTATAAGATTCCCCACTTATCAAAACATTGGTCACAAGATATCAATACCTTTACTTAGCTTATCGATACATCCTTCTTAGGTACTGAAACTCAAACTTTCTTGCTTCGTATACTTTAATTTTTTTCAATCATTTTGACCATTAGAACAACATATCTTAAGGAATATATGTTATTTCAAATCAATCAATATTAACAAACTAATTTTCATAACATTTTGATAGGTTTAAGATATAATCATTTAAATCAAATCATAAACTTAATCAAATATCCAATGTTATAATCAAATATCTAATGTTATGATCAAATAATAAACTTAATCAAATATCGAATATCCAAAATCAAATAATAAACTTAAATACAATCAAATAATCAAATTTTATCTAAGTAAATAAATCAAATTAAAAACATTGAATACATAATTAATTTTTTGTTCATCATCGAAAACACATATAGACATGAATCTCCCCTTTTCTTGATGATGATAAAATTTTATAAAATTTGATCTATCTTTTTCAACTAGTAAGTCAAGTATATTTTTCTCCTTAATCCAAAAAGGTTATAAATATATGTTTCTCCCCTTTTTTGTCATCAGTAAAAGAAAGAGAACATAAAACAAAATGAATAAGAGAAAAAGAAAACATAAAATGACAAATAAAAAAACATACTGAATCATTAAAAACCAGAAGAAAATAAACTTTTATAACTAATGAATATCTAAAAATAAGAGAATAAAAAAATGCTGTCAAAGTAATATAAAGTCAATGTCTAAAAACAAGTATCAAAAACAAAGTATTGAAATAAAGTTTCAAAACAAATATTATCCCTAATTTTCATCTGAAGGTATCTTAACAAAATACTCTAAAATACTAGAGGAGGCAACTCCAATTGGAGCTGACTGACAAGAAGATGTATTGACACCAAGTGTATTATAGGGGGGTTGATAACCTAACGAATGTGGTTTAGGTGGAGGAATAGGACAAAAATATAGAGAAGATCGAGATCTAGTACTTGATGCATGAGGAGGAAATTGTGAGTAGACATTTTCTAATGATAGCCAGATGTTAGCCATGTAAATTATAGTGTCCTGCCTAAAAAGATTAACCATATGTTCTAGAGCTATGAGCCTCATGTCAAAGTGTTGATGAGTAAACTACATGAAAGACTTTAGATTCTATATAGAGGACTCAAAACTAGTGACCTATCATGAGAGATCTGAAAGTATTTTAATAATGCATTTTGAGTCTGGGATAAGAGTCAATAAAGCTAGTAGAAGAGGTTGCAATAGAGGAGGTGTCTAAAGGGCTATAGTAGGCTATACCTCAGCCTTGGTTCGTGTATCTTCTACCTTCTGAAAAGGTCTTTCCTCAGGCATTGTTGGTGATGTGCTTAATGGACCTTTGGTGGTGTCTTCCTACTCAAGTACACTCACCGCTGGTATAATGTCATCTCTGTCTTACTCATAAATGTTGTATCTCTCCTGTAGAACCTATAAACCATCTAACATCCTATCATAATACAACTTTAGTATGGTCGTCTCTCTAAATTCTATCGATAGGTGTGGTGTCACACTATCTATACCTTTTAAAATCTGAGGCGAAGTTCGTCAGAGAATTTTGATAATGACAATTCTATAGTATAACTGATATTTGGTAGTCGTAGTTCAAATTATGCTATGAATAATCCAGTTAGCCAAGTCGGGTCTATTATGCTCTATAATGCATTACATCCATCACAAATCCTCGATAAACATCTTTGTATATTTACTCTAACATGTAATCAAGTTGTATACAATGATCAGTGGAGGATTCTCTCATTCAATCCCAACCTTTATGGCCTTGCATCCACTTCTATCATGTTAGGGCTCTAAAAAACTTCTTTACAAGCTTCTAGGCAAACAAAATTGACTGTAAAATATCATATGGGTGTCAATCTTAGTAAATTACATAGTTTTAAATCATCCAAAAAGATATTCGTCCTTTTGACTGAAGTTTTAAACTTGTTGATCCAATTTTACCAATCTTATAATGTCCAAATTTGAGTAAAACAAGCATATTAGTTTAGGGAAGTATTCACCTCTCAGACTCAAAAAGGGCATCCACCCAAATCTTAAAAATGTAATCAAATATGAAAACCCAATCAATTTAAAGAAGTCAAAATCAATTATCCATCATAGACTAATCTTCTGATGCATAAATAGAGAGAGAAATCAGTTTCTACCTTGTGGGTTTGAAAACCCTATAGGTTTGGTTTTCTAGGTGAAAGGGGATTATCTCTTCTGTGATTATTTTCTATTTCTTTTTCTAAAGATAAAAAGGACTTCTCTTGGAATTTTTATGCATTGAGACATTTTCAATAAGATATTGAGTCTAAAAGAGTGTTCGATATTTGAAAGTTTATATATAGAGAAAGATGAAGTTCTAAACTTTGAAGTGTGAGAGAAAATGGAGATGATGAACATTATAAATAGGCTTAAACTAAAATGACACATTTTATGAGCAAAATTACAAAACTTTTTGTTAAATCGTATCAACTTGTTGATATGTTATGAAAAGATATTGATACATTAATATGTAATTTGTCTATCTCAAGGTGAGGTATTGATATGATGAATAAAGGTATTAGAACGTTTATACTAAAAAACTTTGTATTGGAGAAAGGTTTCAAAATGATGAATAAAGGTATCAAAACTTAAAGACCTTTTCATGGGAAATTTGAAAAGCTAAAAGACACGCCATTTTGAGCTAAGCACCTATAGACAAATGAAATTTTCTCAATGAGTGTAAGATTAATGCTTGAAAAACTCTAAAAGACCTAACCTTTTAGGGTGGCGACACGTGTAAGTGCATTTATTACGTATTAAGCAATAGTAAATATCAATAGTTTCATCAATTAAAGAAATCATTAATGCCACATTGCACTCAATGATTGAACGAAACCTTTTAATACACCAAATAAGAAAAGGTGATTGTTTAGGATTTGACAAATGACAACTGTCCAGCTTTCATTCATTTTATACATTTAGTGCAAGTAAATAACTCTTTGAGAATTGATATGTAAGCTTAGGGTTTTAACACATTTGTCAAAGGTTTTGATAAGTTTATATATAATTTATAACACATGCCCTTTATATCAAAACAAGAATAGTTAAACAGGTTCTGAAGTGGTCAAATCAAAAGGGGTAGATACTATAGCATTAAGGTATCAAAACACAAGGCTTGGGTTTCGATACATTTGCTTTTGTATCGATACCTTTTCAAGTTGTACATATACATATAACGTATAGGTTATATGGCCTAAATCATACTTGAAATGTAAATTTTTCATCCAAAAATCCTAGGCTAAATTTATGAAAAATAATAAGAACCAAGATGACTAACGTTAGGGCTTTAGATGAAGAAGAAGCTTAAAACCATTATAGTATGTAAGAAATGATGGGTAATTTGTCTTTCGAGATATTTAATCACTAAACATATTGAATTATGTATATGTATGTTGCAGATGTGAATTCTACATTTCATATTTATGATTCTTATGTCTATATATGCACTATGTATACTAATAGAGGCTTAGGGAGATGGGGCCAGCCTTGTCTCCTGCCGGTCATTGTTTGAGGATTTCGGGCTGTGATAAAGATGGTATCAGAGCATGGTCTAAAGCACAATGACTGCATTGTGTCTAAGATACCCATATGCAAGACATAGCCCCTCTAGTATTTACTCTTTATGGGTTGCCTTCAAATTTCTTGTTAGATATCTATTTCACTGTTTATGGCTTTCTTGATTATGATTTTAGATGATTATGCCATTACCAGTAAGTAAGAGTAAGGAGAGCCTATATTTAGCATGTTTAGTTGAGGTTTATGGGTCTTGCTAAAGAGGACAAATAAATGGTATGATACTAGAGAACACCCAAAGATTCGAGGATGAATCTTTTATAAGGAGGGGTGATTGTAATATCCCGTATCTCGATTCAGGGATAGTTTCGTAAATAGAAATAAGCGAGGAGTATTTTGATAATTTGGACATAGTTACTGTAGCAGTATCAGAATTAGTAGTAGTAGTAAATGGAATTAATTACTATAATTAATAGAGGCTTAGGGAGATGGGGCCAGCCTTGTCTCCTGCCGATCATAGTCTGAGGATTTCGGGCTGTGACAAAAAGAGGGTTCATCTGTTTTTGATGGGCTTGAATGAAGAAGGATGTGAAGACCTACCAAGACTCACAGGCGACAAAGGCATCGGGCTCAATTAGTGGGGGTGGTTTGTCACAGTTCTAAATTTGGCCATATATGCTTAGGTTTTGGCTTGAGGCCTTATGCTGGGTCTAAGTGGACATGAGCATATACAGGGGCACACATAGGTGAAAAGCAAGGCAAATGTTGTATGCTATTGGGGGCATGACAACAGGGGCATAGGAAAGAGAGGCAGACGCCATGGCGCGAGAGCGTACCACACTCAATGAGGGCATATGTGACAGACTGCATATGTTGAAGCGTAAGATTACGCCACAACCCATTGGCGCAAGTATGAGGGATGAGGCACAGAGTTGTGCGAGGAAGCGCAAAAGAGCAGAGGCGAAAGTACGCAGCATAACACATAGACTTACGCTTGCGGGGGCGAGCATGAGGGCATCACTAGACCGCGAGGGCACTGCAAAGCCAGAGGCCATTCCATGAGGGAAAGTGGTGGTGATGCAATCTAAAGAAAATTGACAATCTCTGGGCCAAGCACTATGACAAGCAGGCTAGAAACCACGAAAACTTAGGGTGTCAGTGAGTCAAAAAATTTTCAGTCAGGTGTGAGGCAGTATTAAGGCGGGTCACATGCCAGAGGTGGATTAAAGTTGCCATTGAAAACATAAACCTAGAGTGGGGTTGCGAAGCTTTGGTAATAGAATAGGCTTTAAGAGAAGATTGAATCCAAGTAACTAACGACTAAAACATAGGAGTAGGCAATATGAGGTGATCGTCGGAAAGAGAGAGATTGAGGAACATGTCGAGTGAAGACAAACTCTTCAAAGTGATTGCTAGGATTACAGTCTTAGGCTCAGTTGGAACTGGGAAGATAGGCAAAGTGAGGGATCTGCTGAATGCAATTGCTACTACAGTGAACTTGGTTGATTAAAAGTTCAGTTCATTCTCTTCGACTAAATAGAATCTAATAAGGACAATAAGGCTGGATACTCCAAAGTAATAGAAGAGGGAGTTAGAGACCAGCATCTACTAAGTAGGGTAGCCACCAACTGATGAAGAAGGGTTTGAGGTGCTTTATTTTTGACGAGTGGCACCAGAGTGTGGCTCTTCTATACACTTGGAGCGTATAAATGAATTATGGATATGGAGGTCTGTGTCCCAATACCATAAGAGTGTGGTACATGGGAGCAAATTGGGACCATCGCTCTAATTTGCTACTCAATTGAGAAAAGCTCAAAAGGGAAAGGAAATTTCTCATGGGCAAAAAATTGTGCATGATCACGAGTTAAAGGACTTAGCGCCATCATGAGTCTTTACCATATATGAGAAAAAGGACCCATAACAAGACCCTCTGCGCAAGCTTCGGATTTGGGAACCACTTGGTGTGGTATATCTTAATGATACAATGGTGTGCAGCGAGTGGTGTTAGAGGACATCATGTTATTGGATCACAGTGAAATGGCATGCCAGAGTGTGCCAAGACTTGTTTAGTGAGAGAGAACTAGACAAGTGAAGAGAAAAGGAAAGACCACAGTCTTTCCGTAGACTTGAAGTCAATTCTTGATAGTGGATCAATTTCCTGAGTTTGTGGTATTCATGATAACATCACATACCCAGAAGACACGTTAGATCAGTTGTGTCACAAACATGTGGTCAAAATACCAGGGGCTTCATCAGCGACTGTGATATGGGATTTATGGTCAGGTTCTGGATAGTGAGTTTAGCTTGAGAATGAGTTGAAGTTTTCTACTATCAATACTATAACAGACTAAAAGGGTGATTACATTATCAGAGGAGGACCTGCGATACTGTGTGACCGCAAGTTAGAGGGACTTGATGGTTTAGCACAAGTTCATTACAACATTCTTCTATTTAGCTTTCTTCTTCACAAGTTCGGCATTCGAGATCTCCATGCTCCAATTTAAGGGGGTGTTGGAACTTATTTAGGAAGCTACCTTATTTAGAAACTTATTTAGAAAATCTTGTACATATATTTTCTTACCTTTTTGCTATATGATTCTTATATATTTTAAGAAGTTTACTTTATCAGGAGTTCACTATTATTAGGAAGTTTATCTTATTAGATTCTTATATATTTTAGGAAGTTTACTTTATTAAGAGTTCACTATTATTAGGAAGTTTATCTTATTAGGAGTTTTCTATTATTAGAAAGTTTACCTTATTAGGAATTTTCTATTATTAGAAATTTCAACTTGTATATATTTCTCGTTTGTGGTTAATGAAGATTAGAATTCTCATTTCAAAATTCCTTAGTTTTTTTACACAATTGGACTTGATGGATATCTTGGGCAGAGATTTGCTATATAGCACAAGTGTTCACAATTCCATAGAAAGGACTCCATACGAGGTTGTTGATGGCCGAGCCCCACCATCTATAATATCTTATGTTCCAAAAACACTCAAGTTGATTTAGTCAACAAAATGTTGTTTGATCGTGATCGGGTTCTCAAAAAATCAAAAGAGCAATTAGACATTGTCCAGAATCATACGAAGAAATTTTATGATATCGGTCATACTGACAAGAATTTTAAGGTGGGAGATTTTGTCTATCTATGCCCTCAACCCTACAAGCAAGTCTCAATTTCACTTAGAAGAGACCTTAAACTCTCACCACGATACTATAGACCATCTGAGATCATTTAGAAGATTAGAGTAGTTGCCTACAAGTTGTTGTTGCCAAGCAAATCAAAAATACATCCAATGTTCCATGTATCATGCTTAAAAAAGAAAATTGGAGCTGTTGTAAAGGTACCAGAGGATCTCTTGAGATAGCACGAAGAAGAAGATGTTGCTTTGGTGACACCACAGGCCACGATTAATAGGCGAGTTTGCAAATGATGGAAGGAAGTTCTTGTTCATTGGCAGGGGCAATCTACTGTGGATGCAACTTGAGAGGATTTGGAAAAGTTCAAGCTCCGCTTTCCAAATTTTCGCCTTGAGGACAAGGTCATTTCCTAAGAGAGTGGAATGTTATAGTCTTGCATTTTACTTTTGAAATAAAATTTGCCTGGTGAAATTCTTCCACAAGAGCAGCATCTAGTATCTAGATTCTTAAAAATTACCATATTATTTTGTTAAATCCAATTCTTCTATTTAGCGCTAGTTATTAGGAGCCTAGCTAATATTTTGGCTTCTAGTAAGGAAGATAGTTGGGTATAGATGTATAAATGAGTTGCAAGACTCTTGTAACAATCAGGACAACTTATTTTTTATATTTGCTTTTAACAAAGAGGTTCGGTTTCCCTCAAATGAAACATTTTTCAATCTCTTTCTTTTTTTAACTTTCCATCTATTCTCTCTGTAAATATATCCTTCTTTGGCCCAATTATTCTAAAACAAACAAAAATAAAAATAAAGGTAAGAACTACAAGCTTACTCAGTTGTCTCAAAATAATATACTGAGTCAAAAATATGAGCAAAGTTACCAGAGAAGAAAACGATGATAGACAAGCAAACACTTATCATTGAATAATTTTTTTATTCCATTCATCCCAATCCAGATTACAAAACAAACGTACAAAACTTAGAAGGAATAAAAAAAATGAAATCCTAAAAACTTGGTAACCAAAACATTCTTGAAGGAACATTTGGGGATCATCCAATAGATTTGAAGAAACAATGATTTTAAACCAGCACGTGAAAGAAAAAATAAAAATCTAATTGGAAAAGAAAAGGTTCGTTGATAGCACATAGATTCATCCTACACCAATTATATCTATCCTCCCCCTTCAGATTTCTCAACATGCTCCCTCAAGTTCAAGGTTCTGACAACCTTGAGCTTGGATCTTAACTAGTGGAACTAAGCATAAAGCAAAGGCTTTGTTAGAATGTCAGTTATTTGGTCTTTTATGGGAACATAACATATGCTAATTTCTCCACTACTCACTTTATCTCTAATGAAGTGCAAATCGATTTCAATGTGCTTGGTTATGGAATGCAACACCGGATTAGAAGCAATAGCGACAGCACTAGCACTATCTGTCCAAATGACCATTGGTTTTGAACATGTAATTGAGATTTCTATCAATACAGATTGAATCATGATCATAGCCCCAATTTGCATCAAAAAAGGTTGATAACTCCATTGTACTGAACATGTAATTGAGATTTCTATCAACACAGATTGAATCATGATCATAGCCCTAATTTGCATCAAAAAAGGTTGATAACTCCATTGTACTGAACATGTAATTGAGATTTCTATCAACATAGATTGAATCATGATCATAGCCCCAATTTGCATCAAAAAAGGTTGATAACCCCATTGTGCTGTTTTTGTGGAACTCAAGGCTGAGATGAATTATATCTTTCAAATATCTTAAAACTCTTTTGCAGGCCTTCTAATGTTCTTTCATAGTTGAGCCATGTGTTGACTCGACTTATTTACTGCAAAATAAAGGTCTGGCTTAGTAATGTTGCATACTAAAGTGTACCAATGATGCTTCTATAGAGAGTATGGTTTAAGAATGGTTTTCCAGTTGCTTTCTCCAACTTAGTGCTCGAACACATTGGAGTGCTTATCTCTTTACAATCTTGCATATGAGTTTTTTCAAGAATTCTACAGATGTATTTTGATTGAGAAAAAGTCAATGAATTATCATTTTGGGTTGCCTCAATTATGAGAAAATGATGCAACTTCCCCGTGTCCTTTAAGGCAAACTTCTTGTTAAGCTCTTAAATTAGTTCTTCCAGTAGAATGTTGTTATTCCCAATGATGATTATATCATTAACATAAACCGATACAAGAGTAATATCTATCTTAAATCTTCTAATTAACAAAGATGTATCTGAGCTTGAACTCCTAAATTTCCATTGCTCCAAAGCGGTCTTTAATTTTGAAAACTGAGCTCTTGGAGCTTGTTTCAACTTATAGAGTGCTTTCTTTAAAAGACACATAGGATTTGGTTTGTTAGGATTTTCAAAACCTTGGGGTTGAAGCATTAGAACAATTTTGGTTAAATCACCATTTAAGAAGGCATGGTTCACATCTATTTGTCTAATATTCGAACATTTACTACTGCCACTGTTAAAGTAATCTTGATAGTTGTAACCTTAACAACAGGATTAAAAGTCTCTCCAAAATCAATGCCAAAAGTTTGGAGAAACCTTGGCTATTAGTCTGACTTTCAGTCTGCAATTATCCCCTTTAGATCTCCTTTAACATTAAAGTTCCACTTGTTTCCCATCAATTTGTATTCTAGTTTGTATGTTACCAAAACCCAAGTATAGCTTCTTTCCAATGCATTAAACTCATCTTCCATTGACTTTCTTTACTGTGAATTCTTTAAGGCTTCTTCAATGTTGATAAGTGTGGTTATTACAGTATAAATTTTGGGTTTATGGATGCCAAATTTGGATTTGGTGATCATAAGGTGAGATAAAGTGATTTGAGGTAAACTAATGCTAGGTGTTGGATACTAGTTGATAGGTATTTGATTTTGTACAGTGGTATCAGGGTAGAAAAGGCTAGAATCATATCTGGAGCTTCAATGGAGATGCATTTAAGGATTCTAAAGTTGAAATTTTGTTCTCAGTTAAAGGTATAGCTATGGGAGTTACTTTTGTAGTTACCCTCTTAAACTCACCAATTCTAGTGGATGGAAAAGATAAAAGCTAAAAAAACATTTCATTGTTTTATGTAGACATGAAGGCGGGAGTTTTTAATGATAAAAATTGTCCAGACTCAAAAGAAAATTTGGATTCATTAAACTTCAAATGCCTAGAGATGAAAAACTCAACTTGAATTATGTAAACATAGATAACATTTATGCTGTAAGCTTAGTCTGAGCATGACACAAGTATATGAATAGTATTTCCTATAAAGCCTAAGATAAAGGTAGAATTCATAACCAAAAGCTTTTAACAGAGATAGATCAGTTTTGTTTTTATATAACCTTTGGAAAGGAGTGAGATTATTCAGAGTTTGAGAGGCCATTCTATTTATCAGGAAGGTGGAGTAGCAAAATGTTTCATACCAAAATTTTAATGCCATGTGTGCTTGAGCCAGGAGTGTCAAACCAGTCTTAGTGATGTGCCTTTGTTTCCTCTCAGCTTTACCATTTTGATGGCTGGTATAAGGGTAAAAGTATCTAATGGTAATTCCTTCATTTTTCAAGAATTGTTTAAAAGCTTTAAACTCTCCTCCTATATCACATTGGAAAGCTTTAATTTGTTTGTCAAATTTCTTTTCAACTTAAATTTTAAATTGTTTGAAGGTGTGCAAGGCATCAACTTTTTTTGGTAGAGGGAAGAGCCATGTGTAATTAGAAAAATCATCCACAAAAATTATGTAATATGAGTGCTTTTGATTTGATAGAATGGGAGAGCAGGACCCCAAAGATCTAAATGTATAAGTTCTAGAGGTTTCTGAGTAATAGTTTTTGCGCATTTGAAATTTAGCTTATGGAATTTGCATATTTGGCATGCATTACATATATTGAAAACCAAGTCAGTACATGATGACAAGGTATGTTTAAGTGCAACAAGATGGGGGCGGCCAAGTTTTTTATGCCAAAGTTCAAACTCAGCTACATTAATCCTACTCTTTGTTTTATTTCTAGAATAACTAAACTGACAAGATGACAACATGGACATTGAATTATGGCAGACAAACAAATTCTTGTGAGCTACAGGTGGAGATAATGCAATACTGGATGGCGGATAATGCAACAACAACTTGTATGAGCCTCCTTCAGTTATTCCCAACAAGAGAATTATTCTTTAATTCTTGTCGTTAATTTGGCATAAGTTATCATAGAATATAATGATGAAATTATTATCATGAAGTAATTTGGATATGCTAACAAGATTTTTAGTAATTTCCAAAAGATTATTGAGAACAATGGTTTTGTTTTAATGTGTCACATGTAGTGAGTTGGGACTTTCCTTTGTGAAGGATTTTGAGTTAGAAGCCAATACCTACAGAAAGATGTTCATCAACAGAGTATTCAAATGCCATATTCAGGTCATTTAGACTGTAAGTTACATGATTAGTAGCTCTACCATCTAAATACTAGCAATTATTAGCTGATTTTGGTGCTAAGGATGTAACCAGAGCTTCCCTTAGTTCCTACATTTGTAAATTTTGTGGTTAAAAGTATCTATTAAATCTATACCAATAGGTCACTACAGTGTGTTCAAGCTTATTGCATATCTGGCATTGTGGTTTGCTCCTAGAATTTCCTAGACCTTTGCCACCTCCAATTGCTGATGGATGTGATGAAGACTGGATGCGCCAATCGTGTTTGAACCTGGTTGACTCCTACCACCAGAGTAGGTTAGTCTAGTTTGCCTATTCCAATTCCTTCTCAAAAACTGATTGTTACGGTTGTTGGCAGCATTGGTGGTTAGATTTGCGTGCATGTTCATGTCATTGGTCATATTATTAAAACTTTGATTCTTTTCTAACATGCTTTCATAACTCAAAAGCAAACTATAATCTTCCAGACTTAACTTCTCTATTCAAGAGGTAATATTTACCACCAATGCATTGTATTCATCACCTAACCCTTTCATTAGTCTCATAATCAACTCCTTATCAAATATGACAGATCCAATAGCCCTCAAGCTATCAACTAGCATTTTCATTTTGTTAAAATAATTATTCATACCTGTGTTTTCCTTCCTAATGTTCATGATCTGGTTTCTCAGATGCAGTGCTCTTGCATTTGTTTAAGCAGCAGACTATTTCTCAAGCACAATCTATACTTCATGTGCATTTTTGCAGTGGATTGTGGTTGCCAACACTCACTCAGTCATCAAAGATAATAGCCAGCTTATAAAAGTCTGATCTTGCTTAGTCCAATTTAGATACTCAGGATTTATGTATGTTAATGACTCATGTCCACTTGTAGATTCAGATATCATAAGGCTAGGTATTGGATTTGTGCCATCCAGAATTAATCCCATTAAGCCATTTGCATGAACACATGGAAGGATTTGATATTTTCACAGCAAATAATTGGCATTTGTAAGTTTTATGGGTATTATGAAAAGGAAGGTAGGTGTGTTGGTTCCTAGGATGATTTGATTTGGAATTTGTGATATTTCAGAGGAACTTTTTGTGTTTGCCATTGTTGAAGCTCTGATACCCAGTCGAAAATATGAGCAAAGTTACCAAGAAGAAGACAATGATGGACAAGTAAACACTTATCACCAAATAATTTTTTTATTCCATTCGTCCTAATCCATATTACAAAACGAATGTACAAAATTTAGAATGAATAAAAGAAAAGAAATCATAACAACTTGGTAACCAAAACATTCCTAAGGGAACACGTGGAGACCATCCAATAAATTTGGAGAAACAATGATTTTAAACCAGCACGTGAAATAAAAAATAAAAAACTGATTAGAAGAGAAAAGATTCGTTGACAGCACATGGATTCATCCCGCACCAGCTATATTTGAGTTATATTTATCCTCCCCCTTCAGATTTCTCAACACATTGGGCAGTTTCAAGAGTGACCAGTGACTCATCCCTTTGGCACATAACACAATCTTACCTTCAAAACTAACGGTAAAGAAAAATAAATGTTAAATAGAGAAGTAACATATGTTAATTTAGGTAAATTTTCAATTTAGATGTTACTTTCTCAAACCTTATGGGAGATATGCGTAAATTTCTCTTTTCTTGAACTTATGCCTCATATATAGTTAAAATTTTTGAAAAATTTTAATATAAAATTTGCAAATATATTGTAACAAAAAGAATATGTATATAATAAATTAGAGAAAGTACAATATAACAATTATGTGCTATATAATAATAATAACAACAACAACAAATCAATTCTTTTTAATATTGATGTGAGATTTTTTTTCTTCAAATAAATTCTTATTTTTACGATGAAAATTTTAATCAATTAAACTATTTTCTCTATGAGCAAGATGTCAAAGTTGTTAATGAAAAACAAATGAAAGAGAAACATACATAAGAAATTAGCATGGTGTTGATATTTTACCATGTATATATTCAGGTGGACCATAAAATAAATGGAGAAGATTCCAAACAATCTTGAAGTTATCACTTTCTATGTAGAAGAAAATATATGAGGTAGATTATTTTCCAAAATAGTTCTTTCAATAAATAAAAAATATTGTGAATTTTAAATTAGTTTTATATTTTTATTCAATACTTACGACTACACACTACAATATATAGTAGTTTACCTTCATTTGAGAATACAGAGAGGAAGATTAATATATACATCCATATTATTAGAGCTTGTATTTTTTATATTACATTTAAAATAAGAGGATAATTATATTTTAGAGCCCGTTCGATTTGAGTTACATCCATCGTTATGGAAAAAAAATACCATGTATAAAATGACCATAAGTTTCACATCATGGTACAAGATTGATATTAAACAGGAAAATGAACTCCAAATGAATGATATTTAATTGGAAAAAAGAAAAAAAAAATAGAAACAAGTTCACTCACAAAATTAACCAAAAAAAAAAAACAAAAAACGGTGAACTACTTGGTTTTTGCAAGCACCTTCTCTTCTCTAGTGTTTTTAAGCCTTCATTCTCATCACACTTCCATATTAATTTGTATCGGAACTTCATTTAGCCTCTTCTGGTTTCTTCTCAGCCGGTTCGGTTACTGCTTCTTCTGTTTCCTTCTCCACTGATTCTGAGGCTTCTGTTTTCTTCTCGGTAGATTCTGTGGTTTTGGTTTCGGTTTCGGTTTCGGTTTCCTTAGCCAGGGCAGTTTCAGTTGTTTTCTCTGTAACGGTCAGTCCGGGAGCATCGACAAACTCTGTGACCGGGGTCTTCTCAACAGGAATTTCAGTTTCTTCAACTACTTCTGGTTGTTTTGTTTCGGATTCCTCTTTAGGTTTCTCAACCTCTTTTGATTCTTCTTCTTTAGAAGACTCTAAAGAAGCATTATCAGCTTCAGTCGATTCCTTTCCTCCATCATTCTGAAACAAAATTTTGTTTGTTTTGAAAGAATCAACAATCAAGTCATCCAACAGTGATCAAAACTATTTAGCAATTCTTTGATTAATACAAACAACTAAACCCCATTATCCATAAGATTTTCTTTTTCGATAAAAATATTTTTAGTCTAATCCTATATATCAAGCAAAACTTTCTATACACATAACAAAAGGAAAGAGCCAAATGTTCAACCATTAAAGATAAACATATATGCATGAATCAATGGAAGTCAATTAAGAAATGTGCTTCAAAGATGTAAATGGATATGTTCGAAAAATCTACCAACCACTCCACAGCAATAATGGTATCGATTACATCAAATGAAATCAGATGACCCCAACAACCAGTACAAATAGTCTTTTATGGATTTTTTGTATATTGACCATAAATTCAGCAATTTTATAGTGCCCACCAACCATATAAGCATGCATAGTCATCCGAATATTATGTTTTTGCAATTAGTCATTTTCATTCTAATCAAACTGTAGATTTTAAATTTTCAAGCCAATTGCATCCACATCAAGCAACACTATCCCCAAGAAAATTTCCAAGAAACCATTGTCAAAAAAACAAATCCCATGGATGAACTTAGCTGGGATGGGAATAGTGCGAATAGTCTCGCGGTTAAATACATTATGCCCCAATCATTCAATTCATTTCAATGGATCAAAAGCTTAGAAAAGTTCTCTCTCTTTCACATGGGAAGCAAGAAGACACAAGAAGCTCTTAAAGTCAGACAATGCCAATGTTATATATTATGTCTAACAAAGTTAAGAAAATAAAACCACAAAATGTTGAGGCAAGAAACAAAAACAAAGAGAAACCAAACAAAATGGTGGGGTCATAAACTAAGACCTCTTCCTTCTTCATCAAATGTGGATGTAATCAAGAGAGAATTAATATTGAAGATACCGATTCCTTCCTTAGCAGAAGACAAGAGAATCTAACTCGTTTAACTTCTGTGTTTCGAAATTTTTTACAAAGAAAAATGTCATCTTCAGAGTAATTAGTTTAGAGAATTGAAAGTAAACAAGCGTGCCGACAAACTATAATTCAAGCAAAAAGACATGAGCCAGCTTGAATGAAGTTGAACATGGTGGGCAATATTATATAGCAAAATCAGTGGAAGAGTACTTGGAGATTTAATTAATAAGTTCTTTTGCTCGAAAATTTTTTGAATTTGTCAGGGTAAAAAGGAATCACTTGCCAACTTTTTTACTTGGATGTATTGAAGAGAGATTGAAAAAAAAGGGAGAAAAAGAAAGGGACTTAAACACTGAGTTGAAGATATTTCTTAATTTGGAACCAAAGGGCGAAAGGCAAAGGATCATGACAACAAGAAATAAATAAAGCTAAGGAAAATCACAAGACAACAATCTAGTTTTCTATTATTTTCTTGCACTTTCTTGGCTGCCAAATGGTACTGGAATTGATTGCACGCACATATTACAGGGATTATAGTCTATAGGGAAATGAAAAAAGAGATAAATAAGAATGACAGAATTGAGAAAAAAAAATTAATTCAATCGAAGAATTAATTAATCAACCATCCCAAAGAAAGTTATTAATATATCTAATAATTATTCACAATCGAAGATGATCTGGGTATCATAAAATATCAAGAGATGGATCAAACACAATTACATGCCTGAAAATCAAGCTAGATCCCAAACACACACACAAATACAAATTCATCCAAATTCAAATAAAAGTTTCATTAATTCACATTAAAAAAAACGCCCCAGAAATACTTTTCTGCAACAAAGTTTCTAGCTTGCATATTGAAAACTATGAAACGAAATTACCTTTTCCGCAACCAAAAAATCTTTTTGAAAACGAAACTAATAATCAAACATTAAAATACTTTTTACATAAAAAAATAAACTATATTAATTGTTTAATCACCTGGAACAAGTTACTGAAAGATCGTGGTTTCCCTTCATGTTCTTCAGCTTTTTCACCTTCAGGAATTTCCTTCAACTCATTACCTGCCGTCTGATCATCATCTTTCTCTTCCACTTTCTTCTTCTCACCACCGTCTTCTTCAGTAACACCCACCTCCTTTGCTTCCAATGGCACCTCCTTCACAGACTCCTCCTTCACGGACTCCGGTGCTGAAGCCGGAGCCGGAGCCTGTACCTCAGCTTCTTCACCCTTCAAAACCTTAGGCTTAGTTGCACAACCACCCATATTTTTTGTTCTTTCTTTGTGTGTGGATCAAAAGAGAAGTTTGTAATCTGTTTCTTAAAAGCTTTTTCTATTGTTTATTTTTTAACTTAAGGATTGAAGGGATGAGAGATGTGAGATGAGAGAAAGCGAGAGAATATAGGTGATTTATAGGGAGGAAGAAGAAGAGTTTGAAAGGTGTCAATTAGTTGTTTCCGCCATTCGTTCTGTGGAAAGAGACAGAAAGACAGACAACAGAAACGGATTGGAAGTGTTTGTTTAAAATGATTTTTGTAAATTTTGAGAAATTAATTAATAAAAATCAATCTTATTATTAATTAATTAATATTATAATTATATTAATTAACCAATTATTTAATTAAATTTTGCAGAGATTATTATGATTAACAGGTGTCACAGGCTGTAAGTTTGGCATAAAGTCTGTGCGTTTGTTTGTTTTAACAAATGAATTAAAGAAAGAAAGAGTAAATAATTAGAAGAATAACTGAAAAATAGGAAGAGGAATAGATTTTGGTGGCAATTTTAAATGTCAGTTAATGGCTGGAACGGGGAGCAAAGCAATCAAACGACTGACTTTCTTTCTTACTTTCCTTATGTCTTATGAGGTGATATTAAAGTCAACAAATTTTAACGAAATTACAAAGAAAAACATAGCTTCTAACTTTATTATGCAAGTTGTTCTTGTTTTGTTATATTAATGGTTGAACAAATTAAGTGATATAATATTGTTATATTTTTAATACATATTTTATATTTTTATGAATAAAATAATAAAATATATAATAACAATATCATGTTTTCTATAAAAAAAATATTTAAATACTTAAAATTTAGTTAAAAAGATATTTTAATTCGATTAAATCAAAAAATATTTATTTTCATCTTGTCAATCAATATTTTTTTCTATTTTAGACGTTTTTCAATATTTTATTGTAAAAGCTATTCATATTATTGATATGGACCAAATTAGTTATACAAAAAAAATGTTTGAAATAAGAAAAATATCAATGAATAGGGATAAAAATAAGTATTTTTTATTTAATGTGAGTAAAATATTATTTTGAACAAATTTAGAATTTAAATTTTTTTACTCTTTTTCATATAAATAAAATTAGGATTATAGTTGTAGTGGTGATATTATTATAATAATTATACTAATCCCAAATTTATTATCCCAAAATGCATATTAAATGAGGTAACATGTGATGAGTTGATATATATTCATTATATGAGGAATATTTATTTATCATTTGAAATGTATTTTTAGATAAAAATTAATTTGAAATTAATGTATTTTAGAATAAAAATTTAAGATGGATAGTATTATTCATATTATTATTACTACATTTTAAATAAAAAAAAAATTTATCCTTTAAATTTTGTAATTAAATAAAAATGTTATTTTTTCGCATAAATCATAATTTATCGGTGTTATAGTAATTTTAAGTTAATACACGATAATTATATATGTTAGCATTGATTATTCGTTACGAGAATATCATGGCTAGAGTAGGGAATTACATGAAAAATATTGATACCAACTTATTTAGAAATAAAAATAATAATTTAATTAATGTTAAAATTAATTATCAATTTTAATATACTTAATGACATTCAATTTATCTATTTTTATTCAATAGAATGCTAAATTTATTCGAATTTGATAAGATTCAAGAATTCCAATTAAATCGAGGAACACTCTTGTTAAGATAATATTCATTTTATTATTTATAACTTGGATAAATTTTATTGTATAAATTTAAATTTTTAAATCTAAAAATAAGAATTTAAGTGCATTTACTTTTCTATAATAATATCTAAAAAAAATAATTTGACAACAAATTTTCAAAAATATGTTATTAATAAGATACAGAAAAATGTTTTTAAGTATTTCCTAAAATTTGATCAAAAAATATTTTAATTTTATTAAATAAAAAACTATTTTTTAATTACAGTAATGGTTTATCACTAATTAATTAATTGATTAACAATTCAGTTGCAATGAAGAAGGACAAGAAGAAAGGCGTCTACCTAACACAATATTTTAAAGGAGAATCGATGGATATATTTTAGCCTTTTGCTTGGACGGCTGTTCCTGGTCATGCAATTTTGGACAAACATGTGATCTTTGAGAGACGGCATTATATTACATTTTATATATGTATTCAAAAACATATATAAATATAAATTAAATCGCCCAAATTCAGTAATTCGATTGGTCATTTTTATTAATTTAACTAATCAAATCAAAATGACCTAAATTTGACAGCTCAAATTATCAAATTCTTATATTTAAATGGGCGATCAATTTCTGTATGTTACGAGAACTTTCACCTCTCAAATATTTGTAATATATTAATGTATTAAAAAATAATCGAATAAAATCAAATTGCTAAAATTATTTCATTAAATTAAATAAATGTAAGATTTGTCAAAATTAATTAGTAGATAGGTTAACATATGGATACATTATCCATCTCTTTATGTTTTTAAATTCTTTTATTATAATTTTATCATAATTTAATTAAAATTTCAAATATTTTATTATATTTTTATAAAAATAATTAACCCAGTGACTAACTGATAGAATAATAATATATAACAAAGAACTTCATACAATTAAATAAAATACAGATCTGATCAATACTTGAAATATATATGCAAAACTCAACATGTATACATAATATATTTATATATCTTAAAATACACAACAGACTACATTGTCTATTTATAAATTGATTATGCATAAATAAACTCAAACCCTAGCAACTACACCTCGATATTTAACTCCACTTATCTACATTTCAAGCATCTATTGAGATACTTGTAAAATTGTATGATGGTGAGGATAAGTTTTTAGAAAAACTTAGTGAGTAGATAAAAGAATTGACATAATTAAACAATTAGTTACACATACATATAAGGCACACCTAACATCTCTCTCTCTCTCTCTCTCTCTCTACATAGACACATACACATATAACATATACATCATCATGATGGTCTTAAGGGAGAAAACTGTAGATGCTCATCGAAAAGATGCCCTTATATGTATCTGTATATCATGCACGCGCGCGCGTGCACACACACACACACATATCTATATATATACACTTATGTCATGCTTGGGGTCTATATCCAGGGTTATGTATTTAATCAAATAGAGGAGCAAAACTATAAGGTATGCACATATTATATCTAGTCCATATCCAGAACTAAGCACTTGAATGGACAGAGAAACGGTCTATATCTAAAATTACGTATATGACCGGACGAGGGATGATATTGAATTTAGAGATCAGCAATGCATCATCTTTCTCTTTAAATACATATGATGCAATAGCACACTCACATACATGAAATCACAACATACATAAAGCAATCATTCTATAACCCATTCTAACCACATGAAATTTCGTTAACATGCAATCTCACAACATCCATATAATATCTATCTCATAAAGCATTTTTAGTCATATCATACCAATGTACATACTAAACTGTTTCATAATGTTTTTCTTAATTATAACGAAATAACATACTGATTTGAACCCGACTAGTTACCAACGATCTTACACTGAGTTAATGACAATTAAATCTCTAAAAAAAGCCAAAAATCAGGTTATGGTGATAAAAACTTAACCCAATATTTTAGTTTAATCCAAAAATCTAAGGTATATTAAACCCTAGACCCAAATATATAAACAAACAATGAACCAAAGGTATAAAGTATGATGGAAGTGAAGACGCCACACCTAGAAAGAGATTTACAAGTGATAAGTCAGACCTTAACCCAAAGCTTAGGTTAATTCTTGAACCAGAGATATATTAAATCAAAGACCCAAAGAATAATAATCAAGTAAACTTGATACTTAGGTCAATTAAATAGAAAAGGAGACGTCATACTCAAGAAAGAGATTCTTGAATGATAAGTCAAGTTTTGAATGCCACAAGAATGAATTCTTGATGAGTTCTAAATAAATTTCAAAAGAATAAAGAGTAAACTCTCAATTGTTATTGAAGTTACTATTCACATCCTCTTCTATTCCAATTAAAACAAAATATACCTTTATATAGGCAACTATTATAATCATAGTTAAGCAAGAAAATTAGAAATCTTAACTAAACAAGAAACTAGAAATCATAACTAAATAAGAAAATAATATTTTTAATTAAATAAGAAACTATTTTAGGAAACATTCACTTTAGGAAAGTTCTAATTAAACAAGAAAATAATAATCCTAATTAAATAAGAAATTAATTTTAGGAAACTTTCTTACTTTTTTCCTAGTGCATTCTTTCCTTAAAATTTATTTGATTTTCTTAACGTACTGCCTGAGTTCTCATTACATACATACTAGAACTATCTCACAACGCTCTTTTAATCCTATCATATTGTTGATGCAAGAAGTTGGTGTCGTCCTCAACCTCGAGCACCAGCTAGTCTTCTCCTCTTATTTCTTAACTCAGAACTACAAAACAATGGAAACCTCAGGGGTAAAGCTGGTTTTTCGATGAAAACCCTCCGATGCATAAGTCAGAGAGGGTTTTACTTTGTATATGAGAGTTAGTGTATGAAAGTATAGAATGTTCTTTTCTGAAATCTGGAAAAAGTAACGTACCTCCTATCATTTCTGGATGCTGTATATTAGAACCATAGAATTTCATACTTTTGAACACGTGTTGTTGCATGGCTGACGTGCCCAAGATAGCCTGCTACAAAAATCAAGGGGCGTGAAAAATTGTGATACTATTCCTATCACGTCAGCTCCGAGACCCCGAGTATATATTCCTCCAAGTAAAGCCTCTAGTTCTCCCAAGAATGAAGTCCCCTAGTTCTCGAGACGCTGCTATGCAGCGGGATGGATTTGATGACACCAGGTTATAGCGTCATAGAAGCCTGTATACTTCGGGTACTCACGAGCCTCTACTGTTTTATGTGGATCATATCAGTCCGATTCTCTGAGACCGAGCCCAGAAGGCCTGTCATTGAAGACACTTTGCCTGAGTATGGATCAATCGTGAATAACTCGAAGGAGACCTCCTAACCAATAGTCTCAAGCAGATTACCCGAGATAATCTCATTATCTCCTGTATGGTGTAGACGGCTCTCGGGATGACGTCGTATCAAGGGGTCCACTTAGGGGATAATATATCTATATGATAGGCCTAGACAAGGGCTTGGAAGTGGACTGGGCCTTGACAAAATACCTAAACACTAAGCCCACAGTTTTTAATTAAAAGAGTTTTTAATTAAAAATTAACCAGATTCTGCTCGACTGGTAATAATTGCCGTTACGCTTCAATTAACTTCCTCGGGAATACAACCATCAATCCACGTGTAACCACCCTATTGATAGACCAATCTAAAATGCCATGATACTCGAGCCGTAATAATGTCACCGTCAGAATGGGTCTCATACTCATTTAAATTTTAAAAAGACCCGACCCTTGATGTTTCGTATTAGGGTGATGTGGCAACCCCCTATCCATTGGATCAGAATCAACGATCGGGATTCTTTTAGCTTGTCTATAAATACCTCTTCCTATTCTAATAAATCTTTTTTCTCCCTTTCTATCCTCACTTGCAAACAAGGACATTTCAAGCATACTCTCCAGGGCGTTCTGATGAGTACATAAAAGTGTATGTATATTAAGAGTTAAATTTATCATTTTACACTTAAAGTATGATTAACTCTCTCC
>JAVXUL010155998.1:0-13719 GCA_035590515.1 Trichilia minutiflora | reverse complement strand
AACCATTTACATGATATTAGTTATATTTTTGCTCGTTATAGAGATATTGATGAGTTTAGGATGGTGTGCTTTGTTATAGAAGAGAAATTCAAAAAATATTGAAAGGATATTCCTAAATTGTTTGTATATGCAGTAGTGGTGGATCCTAGGATCAATATTTCTAGTTCTATTGCATTAGTTAATGAAACTGCCAAAAATTTGAATGTTAATCTTGATTTGGATGGTTCTGATTGGAAAAAATCTTTAAATGATGTTTATGTTCAATATCAGAATATGACAGGTATAAATACACAAACTGTTTACAGTAGTAATGAGCTTGTAGCTGATACTCCATCATTAAAAATTTTGAGTAGTGTTAAAACTCATATTGGTGGTTTAAATAGTGTACTTCATGAATTGGAAAAATATGTTTTCATTGATTATTCTAATTTGTTTAATCTTGAAAAAATTTAAAAATTTTGAGTAGTGTTAGAACTCATATTGGTGGTTTAAATAGTGTACTTCATGAATTGGAAAAATATGTTTTCAGTGATTATTCTAATTTGTTTACTCTTGAAAAAAAAAAAAATTTTGATGTTTTACAATGGTGGAAAGCAAATGAAAGAGTTTTTCCTATGCTATCCATCATGGCTCGTAATCTACTAACTTCTCCGGTATCTATAGTTGCATCGAAATCTGCTTTTAGTGCAGGGAACAGGGGACTGAATGAAAGGAGATCAAGGCTATTGTCGAAAGTTTTAGATTGCTTGATATGCTTGAATGATTAGGAGGATGCAGAAGATAAAATTGAAAATATAAATCAAGTTATTGAGGAGGAAATGGATTGTTATAATGTCAGTCAGAATTAGTTTTATTGGTTATAATTTTCTTTAATCAATTTGGTCCTGGCATGGGTTCTGTTTCTAGTATTTGATTTGGATCATTTCCAACCTTTGATGCTTGGTTATGATTCTAGTACTTGACTAGATTCTATTAGGTTTTAGGTACTTTGGCTTTGGGGCTGTTGCTTGGTTTTGATTATGAATTTCTGATTCTATTTCTAGTATTTAGTTATGAATGTATTAAATGGTTATGTATAGATTTGGTTCTGAAGGATTATTTTCTTGCTTGATCATGAATGATGTACTGTCCTATAATGATGTAAATTTATTCGCGATAATTAATGATTATGAATTAATTGGATTTTGATTATGAAATGCATAGCAAATGAATAGAAATGTATTTGATTAAAATTTGCAAATGCGTTTCTATCAAATGCCAAATTTTTTAATTAACTGTTAACCTTCTAAAACAGTAAAAACACGGTCCTAGTCAGTATAAACTCAGTGTCGGGCCTTAACAAGCCCATGGGCTCGTGCTTGACATGGCCCTTGAAAGGTTCGGGTTTAACATGACGTGGGCCGTACCAAACCCAAGTCCTTCAAAAACCGTACCAAGTACAAGCCTGTAGGCCTGATAAGACCTGATACGACCCTTTAATTGGACCATACCATGCTGTGCTTTTACTATATATCGTGTCTGGCCGTGCTAAGCTTTATTATTTACGTGCTATTTTCGTAACAGAGGCACATTTGCCACCGCTAATATTACTAACAAGACACATAGAAAACCGATCCGTTTGGGCCAATTTCGGTTAAAAACTGAAACCCGAATTTTACCCGAACCTGTCCTTTTTAACCGAACCTAAATTCAAAGAAAACCTAAATGATAAAACGAAAAGCCCCTAAATTCAAATTCAATTCGTTCTATTTTTCTTCTTCCACGCCTTCCATCTCCTACCCACGCTGCCACACCAATCATACCACGTTTAGCAACACCACCAAACCACGCTACCTGTAAGCAGCTAAATTCAACTTGAATTTTTAAGGTTGTTTTTTTTATTTGCGTTGATTTTCTGTTCTCGGGAAATCTAGTTACATATGTTTGTTTCTTGTTTTCCTTCTCTCTTGGACTGTTTCTTTGCTTCGGTTTTATTCTTTTGTTGTCATTGCTGAACTTTGTGTTTCTGAACTGATGAGAAGTAGTCGATTTTAGTAGCTTGTAGTTTATTTTGTGTTGATTTAAATTCGTTTAACTGGGAATGAAATGGAGGATGTTTTGTTTTAGCAACAGATCGTTTTGAGCCCGTGCCTCTGGTTTTATTTTCCAGCTTCTGATGCATAGTAATGGATTTAATATGTTTTCCTATTCTTTTATTTGTTTTGCAATAGAGTAATATTGCGTGTGAGAAAAATTAATTATTACTAACCTGCTGATCAGCAATAGAGAAGCGGAATAATAGTCTTTCTCTTACAAATGTTTCTCTCTCAGGGATTTTCTCGGACTGTACAGACAATTCCAGAACCAGCTTTTTCAGTTCTTGATTGGTTTATGTTTGGTGGTTCTGGCCATCACTCAAAGGTCAGTGATTGGTTAGTGATTTCAAGTTTACATGAACGACTTTGTCTTTTGTTGACATTTTATTATCTAATATAGACTTTTGTCGTACTAATTTATTTTTTTTTTACCATGTTTGAAAACTCTAGAAATTGAGAAAAAAATGGAGATTGAAATACTGTCCAAAGAGTGCATCAAACCCTCTTCTCCAACACCAAATCACCTCAAAACTCACAAGCTTTCTTTCTTGGATCTTTCTTATGCTCATTCTTATGTTCCTCTGATCCTCTACTATCCTGTAAACCAAGGCACAAATCTTTCTCCGTCCGGTATTATTTCTGAGAGATTGCAACTCTTAAAGCAATCTCTGTCTGAAACCTTATCTTGTTTTTGTCCATTTGCTGGAAGGATAAAAGACCCTTATTACATTGATTGCAGTGATGATGGAGTTTGTTTTGTAGAAGCCAAAGTGAAAATCTCTCTCGACGCTTTTCTTAATAACCATCATAATATCTCTTTGATTAATAAATTCCTTCCGGAAGATGTGAATTATTGGACATACACTCCAGAAAATCACATGGCAGGTGTGCAGGTAACAACATTTGCTTGCGGTGGAACTGCTGTTGGCGTCTATGTTTCTCATATGATTGCAGATGGAACATCATTTAGCTCGTTTCTCAAGAGCTGGGCTATCACAGCTCACAAGAATCTTGAAGAGTCAATATGTCCGAAATTTGATTCTTCATCTCTTTTTCCTCACAATGATGCATACCCAAGAGAAGTATTCACGTTACCCTTTACAACCTCACTAACAAAACTAGGGAGATACATTTGTACAAGGTATGTATTTGATGCTTTAGCAATAGCCCAACTCAAAGCCAAGGCAACAAGCTCAAGGGTACAAAATCCAACACGCGTAGAGGTTGTGACGGCACTCTTTGGTAAGTGCATTATGGCTTCCTTGAAAGCAAGATCTGGGTCTGTAAACAAACCATTTTTAATGAACCATGCAGTAAATTTGCGTCGAAGAGCTATGCCTCAAATCTCAGAATCTAGTATGGGAAATTTTGCATGGATAACACCTGTACTATGCAACGATAAGGAGGAAGTAATAGAGTTGGAATCTTTGGTATGCAAAATGAAGGAAGCACTGGCAAAATTTAATGATCATTTTGTGCATAGCCTCCAAGGTGATGAAGGAATTGTTAATTATCTTGAAGCAATCAATCATGAACGTGAAATCTTTTATAATAATCCAGTAGATTTACTTTATATTACTAGTTGGTGTAACTTTGGTTTATATGATATTGATTTTGGTTGGGGAAAGCCTGCTTGGGTGAGCATGATTGATTTAGCTGAAATGTATGGTTCAATTGGTGGGTTGATTCTCATGGATACGAGAGAAAGGGATGGTATTGAAGCATGGGCATTTTTGCTTGAGGAAGATGTGGATATGCTAAAACGAGATAAAGAATTCCTTGCATTTGCAACTGTAAATCCAAGTCCCTTAAAATAAGATAATCTCCATTGTTATTGAATAAGTTCATTGAGTTGATGAAATTATAATTACAAGCTTTGATTATATTTCGGATTTTGTCTTGCTGAGAACAATTGTATAAATTATTTTTACAGTATGAATGGAATTGATTAATTTGTATTTTTTCTCTATGATAAGGATATCTTTTAAGGGTTTATTCATTTTATCAAAAAAAACAAACAGGGTTATGGGTGTGTATATATTAATTATAGTTTAATAGGTTTAATTAATAAATTTCTAGATGATTCTAGGATATGAAGCAACACAAAATTTAATAAAAATTAATTAATTATACATACAAAAAGAAATAATATTTAAATACAAAATTTAATATACAAAATTAGCACAATATCTTAACTTTTTTTAGAATTTGTGTCATTTTACGTTTGAAATTAGTGTTAGAATAGTTAAAGATAATCTTATACAGTCAACAACTATTCTGGTTGTTTGATAATTTTTCAGAAGTAATCAATTCCTCAACAGAAAATTTTGCAAAGTGAAAAAAAGAGTTATTTTTTTAAAATTGATTTTAAAAATTAATTTATTACAATTATATTTTAAATATTATACCATATGAATAGTAAAAATTAAAAATTTATTACAATTAGGTTTCTGTGGAAATCTGTTCGATCAGATAACCGTCCATAAATTTACTGAATAGGGTGTTATTCATTTTTAATTTATATTAGGATAATTTTACTGGTACACAAGGAAAAGAATCCAACCCAGTATCTTGTGTTGTGGTAGGGGAGATAATGAGTAGTTCTAAAAGGAACTATTACTATGAAATGAATGAATCCTCATATTTTGAGGATAATTTATTTTTTTTCTTCTTTTAGAAGAATCAAACTCAATAGGGGAATTACAAATTTTTATTTTAAGTACTTATAGCATTCTTATCAAGTTGGGATCCATATATATTACTCTTTGTTTTCCATACCTTTTATGAATTTGTTAATCTCTAGTACTTATTCCCATATTTATGGTAATTAGAATTCCTTAACAAAATCCTAATTCTCCCAAATATCATCAACCAAACAAATGAATCCTCATAATCTTTTCCTTTCCCCTTTCATTCCTCAAACCAAACACATCCTTTTCGGTATGACATCAAAGACGATCATGATACTTAAAACTGTTTTATATGTTGGGATTGCGCAAGTGAAAAAGAACAAAAAATAAAAATTTAGTTGAAAAGATGTTAATGCAAAAATAAATGTATCTTTTAAAAGAACAAATTAGAATTAGTGAAAAGTAAGATCTAGCAAAAGAAAACTGAAAATAATGGTGTGTGATCAAGAAGTATTTGCTGCATCTTTTAAGGAATGATTGAGCGTAAGTACAAAGGTGAATCAACAGTGATTCACCAATCAAGTATTGTAAGTTTTCAGAGACCGATGGTTATGATCACTACTAGGACACGGAGAGCAGAAGCACATGAACAATTTCTATTCAGAATACCCAATTTGTTAATAAACTGTAGATAGACAAAAACTTATAAACACAAGAACACCTTCAATTTGGAAAAATAATTAGAAAGAAATGTAGTCAATAAAGTTTTATGCCTCACAACAATTAGCTAACAATGAAAGCATTGGTTAAACAACCTACAGCACAATGTGACAGTATATGACACCACTTCTGAAATGTTACATATATGGTATCACAATTGATAAGAGAAAACTAATCAAATGCCATTAATTCTGTAGACTTTAGCAAAGCCTCGAAAATATTCTTATTTTTGCTCAGAAACACGAGAAGGAATACCTATTAACTATTAAAGAAATATGTTTGTGACTGGAATAAAAATCTGAGAGAAACCAGGATGAGAAATCTCAAAGAGCAAAACATCTAGGCTATTGGGCGAGTGTTTTCTTCACTGTACAATTTGATCTTGAAATTCACTTATTTTTCATTGCATTGACGGTTGTAATGTATTTTGTATGCTTTAATATATTTTTGACTACTATTTGAGAGATATTCGGTAAGGTAAACTTTAATTAGAGATAAAAACTTTCTTAAAAATACTAAGTATAATAAAAATTAAAAATAACAAACTAAATAATTTTATTTTAAACTCTAACAACAAATAATTTTCAAATATATTCTATAGACCCTAAGCTAACTACATTCTAAACTATTTAACTAAATTCTAGACTTTTGTTACTGTGACACTTACATAAGGTTGCACTGAAGATCCTAAATACAATTTTCCATCACGTTCTAAAATGTCACTTACCAAAGGATTTCCATGTAGAACATCCTTAACATTCCCCAATTCATCATATTTAATACCCGCAGGTTCATTCCCATTCTCGTTTGCAATATTCAGTGCTACCCAAAAGTCTCCGTTCTCGGTCCTCTCAATATTGTCTGGAAAACTCGGAACCTTAGCAAAAAATTCTGGAGTATAATAATTTCTTGTTTCACCTTGATCATGAAGCCAAAATCTGAAAATTCTATTTGTACTTGATTCGGCAACAAGAAGGTATGTATTGTCCTTGCATAGAGCAACCCCATTTGCATATGCTAAACCTCGATACATGACTTTGACATTCGTTTGCTGCGCATTTGGATCATATTTCAATAACCTTCCAGTTCTATCACCGGTTAAGATTGGTAAAAGAAATTGGCTGCATCAAATATTACATTAATGTTAATATACCATTAATTAATTAATTAATGTGATAATTTGAAAGAAATAAGAAGAGAGAAAGAAAATTGATACCTCCTTTGAAAAAAAAGGCTACTGTCGGTAAAATAAACAACTCCGGTATTGGGATCAATGTCTAAAGCATTTGTGTAGGTGAGGGGAATTCCTTCGGCTGAGGAAACAAGTCGTCGGGCAAGCCCACCTTTTGATCCGACTACCATAAGTCCATAATAAGCATCCGCAATGTAAAGATCACAAGTGTTACGATTAAATTTAATGCCTAATGGCCTTCCACATAAGGCTTCTATGGTAGTATTGGTTGACCCATCACATAGCTCTCTAGGCCTAATAAATTCAAATTACAAATTATTAATAATAATAACAAATAAATAGTCAAATTCCATTCAATTATGGTGTCAAGTAGGAGGCGTCGAACCAAATTGAACCAGTGAACTAAAGTGATCGTGAAGAATTAATTTTAACTTATTTTAAAAATAAGTACAAAAAATTAGATAAACAATAGAAAACTAAAATGTTCAGTTCTCAAATTCTATATTTATCATAAAAAAGTAAAATTTCCCAAAAACTATGACGAATAAATTTTGAACTAAATAGATTTTGGTTAATTAGAAATTGAACTGTAAACGTGATTTCTCTAAGAAATTGCAAGTAAATTCGTCAAAGTCAAACAGAGAGATTTGGTTAAGAGACTATTTTAGAATAAAATTACCGTAATTAATCTTTAAATACCTGTTTGGTGCAGTAACGGCAAATTCTGTCCAACCAAGCTGTTCCCCTTGCCACTTGAGTATCCGTCCATCCGAAACCCCGGTGTATGGTCCTGTATTGTTGCAGTCAAAATCTATTGCCTCGGGGCCGGTCACTTTCGTAAGTTGCAGTTGATGGTTTTGCATTTGCTGGCTTTTTCTTAGACTCTGTAGATGATATTTCTTTAGATCATGACGTGAAAGAGGTTGAGATTGAAGGGCATTAATACTAGAAACTAATAAAAAGAAAAAGAAAGCGGAATAGAGTGTGGACAAAAAGATTATCTTCTTCATGGCGACAAAAATGTTTGAGAATAAAACTTTCTGTTGAGCAAAATTTTTTGGTATGGTATTTGCAATTAGATGTTAGAATATTTATAGGTTCATATGTTAGAAAATTCTAGATATAATAGGAATAGGAATCCCATCTTTCTTTGGTTTTTGTTTTGTAGACGGAATTTTCAAATATTCAAATTGATATGACATAATTAATTAGTGAAGTTATACAAATTTAAATGTTTAAAAATAATGTGAAACAGTTATATATATTATAGTATAAATTATGTTTCTATTTATGTAATAGAGTTATCCCAATTCCAATTGGAAGTAATACGTGACCCATGTCCTACAAGAACAAGAACAAGAAAAAGAAAAAGAAAATATTTCTATTATTCTAAATAATAAAATTATCCTATTAAAAAGGTAATACATAATAGATATCCTATCCTAAAAGAAAAAGAAAATATTCTTGTTATTATATAAATTTAAATATTTGAATTGATTTAATAGGATTATATTAATATTTTATAATTTTAAAATATTAATTTTGATATTTAGATTTTAATTAGAATTATTATATTCTCTATTATTTTATTTTTAAAAAAACGGCATTTAGACTCCTAAATTTTGGTTAAAATATATTTTAATTGTATTAAATTAAAAAAAATCATTTTTACCTTCATTTATTAATTTAAATTTTTTTTGGTATAATTAATTTAATTTTTATTAGTTTGATCAAATTCCAAATTTTGTGAGATTAACACTTGGTCAGATACTAAGCACTAACCCACTAACCAACAGATTCTATTAGACAAAGCAAAATAAATAAAAATAGTTCTTAAATACTTGGTCAAGCAATGACCACATGACTACTTTTATTCAATAATCCATCTCTTAAATTAAAAGTTTTTCAAACATTCAGTTTGATAAGTTCTTCAACATGCAAACATCAAGCAGCTGGCTTCTTCTAGCTAATGCAACTTTTTAAGAATTTTCTTAAGCCAAAAATCGCTCGATAGGTACAAGCTATTGTAGCAACGAACTTTGCTTCTATTGTTGACAAAGTGAAAATTGCTTGCTTTTTTTAAGACCATAAAATAGCTTCTGAGCCATAGCATAAAATAATATCCACATATGCTTCTTCTATCATTTGAATCTTCAGCATAGTCAATATATGTAAAATCAAACAAATCTCTTTTTTTACTCTATTTTGGTAAAATAGTCTGAAATTAGTTGTACTTTGCAAGTATCGAAAAATTCTCTTTATATCAACAAGATGTATTTATGTAGAATTTCTCTATGTATCTACTGATGAGACTCACAGCATGCATTATGTCTGGTGTTATTGTAGTTAAATACTTAAGCTCTTAATATTTTTCTTATACATAGTGTTTTCAACCTTAGTTCCTTAAGAGTCTTTCATTAACTTCAAGCCTACCTCAATTGGTGTACTAGAAAGATTGCAATTCTTCATTTGGAACCTGTTTAAAATTTCTTTTACATGTTTTCTTTGTGAAATAAATATTCCACCAATAGATTGAATAACTTTTATCCCAAAAAAATAGTGCCTCTTTCTAAGATCAGACATATGAAATTTAAGCATCATGGACTGTTTAAAATTTTCAAACATAGCACTACCATTTTCAGTAAAAATCAAATCATCCATATATAGACACACAATAAATATCTTCCCTTAATCTCCAATTTTTACAAAAAGTGTATACTCATATAGACAGTTTTGAAAACCCTCGTTAGAAAAATGGACATCTATACAACTATATCAAACACTTGGAGCTTGCTTAATCCATAGTGTTTTTTTTATTTATTTATACACCTTATATTCATTTCCAAGCCTCACATAATCTGAAGGTTGATCAATAAATACCTATTATTCTAAGTTGTTATGTGAAAATGCCAATTTCACGTCCGATCGAAAAATAGGCCATAAGTTTTTTACTGTCAATGTAATCACCAATCTGATTGTATCATACCTTATAACTAGAGCAAAAACCTCTTTGTTGCCGATGCTAAACTCTTACTTGTAGCCTTTTGCGACTAAGCATGTCTTATACTTATCAACTTTGGCATTCTTTTTCAGGTTTGTCTTGTATACCCATTTTACACTGATAGTCTTTTGCCCCTTTGGACGCTCTGTCAACTCCCAAGTGTTGTTTCTTTCAATGGCGGGAATTTCAGCATGCATAGGCTTTTACCACTTTAATTCTTTGGCAGTATCTTCAAAAGCTATAGGATGACAATCTAAAAATCCAGCAGCTTCATTTCTTTTATTTCTTTTATCTGGCAGTAGTAAAACAATGACAATAGATAACTTTGTTCAACCAGCTATTCCTCGCTTCGATGGTCACTATAATTATTGGAGTATGCTAATGGAGAACTTTTTAAGATCTAAAGGGTAATGGCAGATCGTCAGTATTACAGAACCAACACCTGACACAGTAATAATAGATGCACAAAAAAAAAAAAAAAGATAAAGGGGCAGCGATTGAAAGATCTCAAGTCGAAGAATTATTTTTTCCAAGCTATTGATCGTTCAATCTTGGAGACCATTCTTTACAAAGACACCTCTAAGCATATTTGGAATTCTATGAAGAAAAAGTATCAAGGTTCCACAAGGACAAAGAGTTAGTAGCTTCAAACACTTCGTACGAATTTTGAAATACTTCGAATGAAGTCGGGAGAGTCAGTTACTAATTATTTCTCGGACATTGGCGATCGTGACCAAGATGTGGATCTATGGCGATAAGACGGAGGACGTGACTATAGTAGAGAAGATTCTTCGATCCTTGACACCAAAATTTGATTTTGTTGTTTGTTCTATCGAAGAATCTAAAGATATTGATTAACTTTCAATTGATGAATTACACAAAGTTCTTTGTTAGTTCGTGAGCAAAAAATTAACCAATAAGAGAAAGCGGAGCAAGCATTGAAGGCCTCAATAGAAAATCACTCTACATGAAATAGAGCTGATAGAGGACAAGGTAGAGACAGAGGTCAAGACAGAAGGGTTACAGAAAATAATAGTCATAGAAACCAACAACGACAACATCACCATCACCAAGAGAATCAATTTCAAGGAAGAGGAAGAGGAAGAGGAAGAGGACAAGGAGGCTATCACACAACAAATTATAGACCAAGGTCAGCAGATAAGTTTAAAGTTGAGTGCTATAAATATCATAGGTATGGGCATTATCAATCAAAATGTCGAACTGATTTGAATAGAGAAAGTGTAGAAATAACTAATTTTGTAGAAAAAGAAGAAGAGTCTCTTTTGATGGTGTGTCACATGAAAGAAGAAACTAAACAAAACATGTGGTATTTAGACGCTGGTTGCAGCAACCACATATGTGAAGGTAAAAAGGTGTTTTTTCATCTAGACGAATCTTTTCGCAACACTGTTAAATTTGGCAATAACACCATATTTTATGTAATGGGAAAAGGACAGAAACTATTTATACCAAGGGAAATTCCACTCACACTATATCTAACGTTCTTTTTTGTCCTAAATTTAAAAACCAACTTGCTTAGTGTGGGTTAGCTGCAAGAAAAGGGTACGAGATTTCTATCAAAGATGGAATATGTCGAATTCAAGATGCAAAGTTAGGCTTGATTGCTCAAGTTAATATGATGACGAATCGTATGTTCCCGCTTCATCTCTACAACACCACTCATTCATGTTTTTCAGCAAAATTGAAGGACATAGCATGGTTATGGCAATTTTGATATGGTTACGTAAACTTTGGTGGATTAATGACTTTATCGCAGAAAAATATGGTTATTGGTCTACCTCAAATTACAGCTCCTTTTGAAGTTTGTGAAGAATATGTTGTTAGCAAACAACGCTGCAGTCAATTCTCACAAGGAAAGTTATGGAGAGCAAAGAAATCGTTGGAGCTAATTCATTTTAATTTATGTGGGCCAACAAATCCATCTTCCAAGGAGGTAAAAGATGTTTAATTACCTTTAGTTGAAAAATATGGGTTTACTTTTTGCAAGAAAAATCTGAAACGTTTGCAGCCTTTAAAAGTTATAAAGTGTTTGTTGAGAAGGAAATTGGTAACCCCATAAAAGTTTTTTTGCATTTATCACGATGGAGAATACATCTCATATAAATTTGCAAATTTTTGTAAGAACCATGGAATTAGGAGGCAACTCACAGCAACATACACTTTTCAACAAAATGAAGTTTGCAAGAGACAGAATCACATTATTGTAAATATGGTTTGAAGCCTTTTGTCAAGAAGTAGAGTTACCAAAAATTTTATCCTGAAGCAGTCAATTGGAGTATTCATATTTTGAATAAAAGTCCCACTCTTGCTGTTTAAAATATGACATCAGAAGAAGCATGGAACGGACAAAGACTAATAGTATATTATTTTAGATTTTTTTGGATGTATTGCATATGCCTATATTCCCGATGAGAAAATAAGAAAGTTAAATGACAAAGGAGAAAATTACATCTTTCTTAGTGTTAGCGATTATTTAAAGGCCTATGAACTATATAATCCCAATACTAAAAAGATCATTATCAGCCGTAATGTTGTTTTTGATGAAGAAAATTTTGGACATAGAGTAATAGCACTGTTCAACAACAAATTCCAGTGAATTTAGATGGAGAAAATAAGCAGTAACCAACACTCACTTCAAATGTTCCAGTAGATACTCCCAAGTTCACATGCAGCAAAGATAGTGAAGTCCTCCATTTTCTCGCTATGGATTCACATCTTGTTAGTGGCTGTCATGGTTATAGCGAAGAAATCTGAAACCGACTCCCCCGACTTTATATTTAAAGTCTCATATTCGATCCATAGTTCTTGAAGCTGCACCCTTTTTGCCTTCACATTCCCTTAATGCTTCTTCTTCATGGAGTCCCAAATCTACTTGGAGGTATCTTTGCTAAGAATTGTCTCTAAGGTTGCTCAATCAATGGCTTGGTGGAGTAGATAGATCTTGGCCTTAAGGTCCTTTAGCTTTAACGCTTTCAACTCCACTTTTTGTGTCTCCGACAACGCTACTTGAATTGCTGGCTCTCTTACCCCAGATTCAACAACTTGCCAATACTTCTTGGATCTGAAGAAGTTCTCCAACAACATGCTCCAATGATCATAATGACCATTAAAGCGGGGAATTGTTGCTGCACAAATGTTGATTCAGACGCCATTTGCTGCTGAAAGAAAAATGCTAATACTCGATTAGACAATGATCACATGACTACTTTTATTCAACAATTTTTAATTTTGCTTTTTAAGTACCACAATATTAGCACAATACCAAATGCATAAATGATAAACTGGAGTTGTCTTAGTTTTTTAGAATTTGTGTCATTTTTTTATTTGAAATTGATAGTTAAAAATAATTTTATATAGTCCATAACTATTTTGAGTGTCTGATAATTGTCTTAATTACTCTATAGTAAATAAATGGTAAAACCTAAAATTGAACTTCAATTAGAAAGCAATACTTAATTTTTTTATTACCTATATTTGTTAATTGATATTAAAAATAATACAAATATTATTAAAATTAACAAGTAACAAATAATAAAGTACTAAGATATAAAATGACCCCCACCCATGATAGTTTAATTGGCAGGAGCGAATTTGAGACTGTGTTAGTTAGGCGCACGGTCCTGGATTTGATTTTTTGGGTGTGTCTATAATTTAAATGGGGGTCGTGATGATAGAATGCTGCGCTAACCTCTTCCGAGGATTAGTCGAGATACGCGTAAACTGGACTGAACACTTCAAATTAAAAAAAAACATAAAATAATGCAATATTAATAATACGATTAAGGATTTTGAACTTGTTTGCTTCATTGATAATGGTTATTATAATAATATCTAAGAATATCAGCCATCAATTATAATTTATGAACATTTATATGCACAAACATTTTTTTCTAATATTAAATTTATTTTATTGATTTATATTATTATAATAATTTAATGATAAAATTCATTAAATTTATACGAATTATTTATAGAATTAATAATATTTTTAAAAAAATTGATTATTTTAAAATCTACAACAATTCCGAAGTATGACTTAATCTTTTCCATTTTTTCAAGTTAAATGTGGTTTAGAATCTT
>JAVXUL010155987.1:0-13720 GCA_035590515.1 Trichilia minutiflora | reverse complement strand
AATAATAATAATAATTAAAATTTTAAAATAAATTATTAATAAAAATCGGGTACCTATTTAAAACCGATACCCTGTTTACTAAGACCTGATCCTGATCCTAATTAAATCGGATCTAAATTTTTGGACTTGATCCTGATTCTAATTAAATCGGTACCCTATATGTCGAGTATCTAATTCCAGACCGGGATCGATACCCTAAAAAATCAGATTTTTTGAACACTCTAACTGAGGATTTTTTGAACACTCTAACTGAGGACCATATGGTAACTTCCCTATTAATCCATGCAAGGTCGTCAGTTTTTTTGGCTTTCATTGTATGGAAAATAAATTTCCATATCTGCTGCCGGGGAGATAATGTTAAACTTTGGGTTAAAAACATCAATGCCATGAACAACTCGGTTAGGCCTGGAAGAGTGAATGAAGTGTGGCTCTCGTACTGACCAACATTTTTCATTCCAGCAACCTCTTGGCAGGTACAAGTGATGATAAAATCTGCATTGTTCATGGCTACCCGGTTGGCAGTGAATTGGCATGAAAAACGATATTTTCCATCAAATTTCTTCCAAAATATATCTGTATCTGGATACTTTGTTTTCTCTAAAGCATGCGCAATGTTGCACTAGGTAACTTCCATTTTATACGCCAACAAAGATGAAACGATGTTCCCATCACTGTAGTTGCCAGCTGTAATTTCGCTTGCTACATCCTCAGCAACGGTCTCCAAATAAGGCCATACATCAAACTTTGAAATCCATTGACAAAGAATTCCATTCTCTGATCTAAAAGGAACAGTTTTTGTTCAACTGACTAATCCTTTGGTTCATCAGGTATCAGCCTGGTCACAATAGTAATTTTAGGAGTGATGTCCAGTCCTTGCTTCTTTATTCTAAGTAGCATTTCATTTTCCAATGCAAACACATGGTCCAGAAACCTGCCCACCAACATCGGGGGCAGCCCTAAATTATTTCCTTGCCCAAAGTATCCGTGCGGAGACAAGATGACAACATTAAACACCATTGATACTCTCCCAACGAATTTCTCTAATGTAGTGGGATCAGGAGCCTCAAGGATGTCTAAGAGAAGATGCGTTATCTCCAATACATGCTCTGCGGTATCTGCCCAACCCCTAACAAAACCCATTCCTTGTAATGCATATGCAAACTCAGAAAGGATGTTTCAGGTGGAAGTTTAGAAAAATAATCATCTGCCTTGACCGGAGAAGATTGAAGTCGCGATATGCCTCGAATGTGATCATTCAACATCAATGGCTGCCCTCTATATCTGTGTGCTCGAAAGAAGTGAACTAAGGGCTTCAAACAGTCGTTGTTACGAAGACTTAAAAAAAGATGACGGTTAAGGCAATTAACACCATTACTAATAGATGAAGATCGATTGGGGCGAGGAAAAAATGCATTGAATGGTTCAAAATCAAGCTCAAGCACAAAGTTTTTATTACTGTGATCTTTCATGGTAGCATCCCCACCAGGTGAAATGTCCTTTACATGTAGTTCCGCATCTGAGGAATAAGAATGACTGTCTTCAGCAACTGGTTTTTGTATAGGGCTACGATACAACCATTTGGTTCCTTCTCCAGGGAATTGCTGAAAAGGTCTTTGAGAAGAATTATTCAGCAGCTTTTCTCTTTATTCATGTGAAGTGTTAGAGACCTGATTGTGAAACAACTGAAACATTAGAATAATTAATGCTCGTATTAGCATCACCAGATAAGGGAAAGGCCTAAAGTTAACTATAAAGACAGCCTGCAAGTTGTTATCAGCCCAAGCTGACAGTTATTTGCTGCCATTATTAACATATGGGAGCTGCTAAGTAGCAGCTGAAGGCTCACTAATTCGGCCGCTCAAACCACTCCATCCTTCCTATACTCCTATATCAGTACTAAAATTTTCTACTACAGCAGATTGCACAAGAGCACTCCAACTCCCACTTTGCAGAGAAAGAAATACAACAAAAGCCTCCATATTGTCAAATATATTAGAGCATCCTGAGCCAATGTTGGAACTCGTTAAAGGCATCCCATATACTGCCTTCCTGACCTTGATGACATCTCTAATACTACAGGAGTAGAATCTTTCACCAGGCGGCAGCATCCCCTTTCACCCTACACGCCACCAATCTCATCCGCTCCTCTTCCGAAATCTCCATATAACTGAAAAATCCATCTATATCTGCAATCCAATAAATAATATCTTCAATATTCAGATTGGCACCAAAATAAGAGACGTCCACCTTTAATCTAAATTACTATCATCTCTGTTACAATCACAGGCATTTCTACCATCATATCTTGCGAATCTATTGTTGGCAAACACAAAATATTCATCTTCTTCAGAATCATCATTGTAGACTAGCTGTTTACAGTTGCAGGAATAGACCTGTTAATAGGTTTGCTCAAACAACGGCATCTTTTGGTCTCCTCTTATTACCACTCGTATCTGTTGGCATGTACCGCCAAGACATCAAACCGATCAGCAATCTCGTCAAAATGTCCTTCGGACGTTTGGAATCTATGATCAACACTTTGTGCCAAGGCTCTTAATGTCACCTCTTGATTCTAGATTCCAGTTCACAAGGCTTCCATATCTTAGACATTGTCATGGATATGATCACTTACTGCACTATGGTCACTTGCCATTAAATTGGGTGAGTTTTTAATCTGCTCTAATACCAACTTAAGCACCGAGTACACATGATAAATAGAGGCTAATACACGATTATGCAACCAAAAAAATAAACAAATTTCACACTGGAAACCACACAATTTCAGTAGAAATTATTCTGTATTATTTAAAAAAAAAAACTGCCCTCAAAGAATAAAAAGATACTATTTATATCGTCTTTACTGTAAAATCTATTTGAACTAAGATGGGGAAATTAAATAGACTATTTAAAAAAAAATAAGGAAACTGAACAGAACATATCTCCTAAAAAACAGAAAGGTAAACTATTAAAATAACTCTAAAACTTGGGCCACTTCCACATCATATTACAAGCCGTTTCTACACATGGCTGTATTCATGCCGTTTCTGACATTCTTACAAACTTCTAAGCCTACAACTGAATGTTGCTACATCTGTGATTGTTGGGATTTACATGAATTTAGATTGCAGAAAGCGAGGATGAACGAATGGCTAGAGAATCTGCTGTACTTACTGAGGCACATTATGCTTATCTCAGTGAGATAAGATTCATGTAGTTTTAGAGATCGGAAAGCTTAATTTCGTAACAATGTAAATTTGATAGTTCTCGTATCAATTTGGTCAGATTGGAGAATATACTACAGAACTAGAATGCCAATAGAAGTCACCATTTCAAACTGTATCCTAGATGTATCATTTGCCAAGACTTTGAGTTGGTGAATGAGAATGTTAAAAGTGCGTGTAGTCACTATCAGCTAACATACTAACTTACTTCAGGTTCATGGGATTGAAAGCTACTTTGATCACTAATAAGTCAAGGTTAAAATCTTTTGGTGACAAACTTGGCTTCAATACATTGCAATTAGATGAGTTAATCAAAACCAGTGATTCACCTACCGATTTACTAGTTTATTTTGTCGCCACTGAGTTGCTGATATTGTTAGGATTTCAAGGAGGGAAGGTGTTAGACGCGAGCCGATTTAATTTAGTATTTGTGCACACTGGAGCTGGTGAAAACATGAATGGGGAGAAAGACAAGGCTTTTACTCAACATATGTAATATATTAATGCTTTGGTTGCCATTATATTGCAAATAGCTCAACCTGGCACTGAAGTTGGTTCCCGTTTGTACTTCTCGGTTGTGATGGGGTATGGATGTGTTTTGGAGACTGATAATTTCAATATGTAAGTTTTGATTTCTAGGATGAAAAAAATTCTGAACTTTAAAGTGTACTTGCCTCGTCAAAGTTACACCATGAAAGGAGAAACCCGACGTGCTGATGTCATGTAGGAAAAACCTTTACTGATTCTGGCATCATGTTAACAATCCCAATGAATCTTATTCCTTCCTACCTTTATCATAACGTGTTCTACAATCTAATAATTTTGTTTACAATAAAAAGGATCTGACTAATGTTAGTAATGTTGTGAAAGTTTTTAACTTAATTCTGTCATTCAATAAATGTCCGTTTTTCCATGGCATCCTGGACTTCTTACTGGGATTGCCTGGAAGCCCTGGTACAGTAATCATCTCCCAGTCACGTTTTCTTATACTGGGTTTAAAAGAACAAAACCCCATATATTTTTTTTTTTGTAGATGTTGTTTTCGATATTTGTTTTGTAGAGTTAGTTCGAGAAATTCCATCCAAATATCGGCATACTGATCCTTAAAAGTTACTATTCTCAGATGGTCAAGTATAATGGATGACATGAATTTTAATCTGTGGGCACTGGGCATTAGCCACTGGCCACTAAGACATCAAATCCTTGGACACAACACCATATGCTGGTCTCAAATGTCAACTAGAACCAACATTCATGCAATTAGCATCAAGAATAAAGTTGATTTAAAAATTTTAAGACAAGTTGCCCCCTTTTCCTACATTCAGTCCAGCACCTTGATGCAGCTGTCTATCACGTATTATAAATATCACTTTTTGAAGCAGCCAAAACCGTACCGCCCTCTGCCGCTTCTATGAAACAAAAACTTAGAACATCAGCGGCAGGGGATCTAGCACTCCATCAGGCCTTCCACGAAATAGGTACCCAACACAAACCACCCCAAGAGGAGCAAAGACAATGAGAATAGCCCAATCAAGAACGACCAGCCAATTAGTAATATGCCTAAGCAGAGCACCAATGTGAATGGAAGGAATGATCGTACAATTGACATGCCATTACGCCAATGTCCTTTAAATAGAATCAGAGCTGCCACATTTACCATGTTCCAGCCCATTGATTTACCATAACATAACCGGTTCAGACAATCTGCAACAAATAAGTGGCAGTTGCAAGTAAATAGGTTGTAAGTTCTGTGCTCAAACTGCCGCATACTTGAGTGTAAGGCATCATCCCATGTAATTGCAGTTCCAAATTCTGCGTGACGAAAGCCTTGCTCGCATGAGTGCCCGGATAGATTGGGAGGAAAGCAACACTGATTTAAGATTTCAAATCCCATAAAATATTAGTTAATTGGCCAACTTGCAGTTTAAAGAGTCTTTTCTATTTCTTCCACGAGATTAATGATCATCTATTGAGAAGCTGAGAGATAAATCACTGTGCACTCGTATTATTCATCAGTTGTCATTCTAATTTGAAAAATATGGCCACTCGCATCAAAAATAAAGGTAATTCTAATGGATTCACAATTGTTTTAGGTAGTCCAGACTAAACAAACTTTAAGTGACTGCAAAACCATAAGAAACATGACCTCCACTTTCCAAGCAACTGTTGATGACGAAGATAGTGTATGTGAGTTTTTAGTGTAAATCGGATAGAGTACAAAAATAGACAACACAAGAGGGTATACTTCGAGCAACCATAATTATTAAATTGGTACCTGTTTCCTATCAAGTTGAAGATATATGGCTGCAGCGCCAAAGGCAAAATCGTCAACGTTCACTAAATTGGAACCAGAAAAATCCAAGATAACTCCATCCTCCCTGCAAATACCAACATGTCCAATGAACGGTGCCAGCCACGAGACAATTGGCAGAGGGGTCCAAACTAAACAACATGGGAATCTTGCCGCATTTGGATTAATTTCATCAAGTGGCCATAGCTCATGTTGAATTTTAGATGTAGAACTCATATGTTCGATATCATAAGCAGCTTTTACATTCATTTTATGAATTCTTCCCCGTGACAGATAACTTCATGCAATTCTCCTTGATGCAGTATCACTATATCACACTACTCCTAACTTGTTTCCAATAGGATAATCAAATCAATTGTCCTTCATATATATGGCAATCTAATTCTGCAATAAACACCACATCATGGAAAACATTTTTTTTATTAAAACTGAATCAAAATGTTCGCGAAAAACAATTTGAAATAGATATAGAGTTAAAAAAATCAGTTAGTGTTAACATCATCAAAGCTGGTACGTCCTTTATTGCTCAAGGATTTCTGAACTGGAGGTTGCATGAATTCGTCCCTCAATCCCCATTTGATTTTGTTTTTGATGAATTGACCAATTATAGATATATGGGACTCTTAAAAATGGTAACTCATGACACAGCAATCTTAATTGTTCCTTGCTTATACGTGGACGACAATAGTTAGCAGCAGAAGAAGAAGAACAGTGTTTTTGTAAGAGAAGAGCAAGTCTATAGAAAGCTCATTCAGATTTCCTTGTTCCAACTCAATAGACAAGCTAGATAAGACCAAAAATTATCTACGCATTGATCATGTTTCTATATGCTTCCACATGCATAGATCCCATCCCAAGTACTAAATTCCTTGCACTCAACATTAAACAGAATTAAACATCTTAGTAATACTAGTAAAAAAATTTTAAAGTGAAAAGCATATATTTGTGGCATCCACTAAGCTTGTGTATGCAAAAAATACCAATTCAACCTACTCCATATGTGCAACAACAATCAGAATCATCTAGGCATTAAGCCAGAATCTACTGCAGTATTTTACTTCAATACTCACACTTATTGCAGTTCAATAGGAAATGCTCCTTCTCAATGCCCTTCATTCCTTTAAAGACATTCATGAATTCATGCTTCCTATTACTAGGAAAAGACTTTATATGTACAGGAGGAAAAGAGACCCAATATTAAATTAATTTCGAGTCGCAAAAATCTTCAAAAGATTCTTTCTTTTCTATTTTTTTGTCCAACATGCAAACTTAGTTATGACGAGTGATGTCATGTTATGAATCTACAAAGCACCCATATTGCAAATAGTATCCAACATTTAACTGCATGCTTAATGAATCGCATTGCAACTAATTGACCCTTTCCAGTTCATCCAACCTTCATGTGACAAATTGCAGTACAAATTCATTTTCCATTGGAGAAATTCATCTTAACAAACTTATTTATAATTAGGCACCTGAGGGCATGCAGTTCGCAACAGTCCAAATAATGCTATTAACATCACGAACCAAAGACCTCTATAGATAACTCCAAAAACTAAAATACATACGAAAATTAATTTATTAAGCTCAAAGGTGTTAAAATATTTGACTTATAACATTTCCATCATGGAGAGAAAGAAGAAGGAAATACGAACCAAAAACTGTCCTCACTGCATGAGTTTCAATCTAAGAATCCCCATTTCCTATTTTAGCTTTATTTAGGACTGCACATATTTTATGACCACTCATAGCTAATCCATCGTGGATAAAATCACTCCTACTATTTTAAACATAGTTCATTCATTGTCTCTACAACTTTCCACTCAAAATTCAAGGTTATCACAGCTTTACAACTTCCCTTGCAGTTTAAAGATAAAAATTACATCAGCGGCCTGACTGATTAAATATGAGGTACAAAAATTGTTTCTTCTGCTTTCCCTAGCTTTATGCTGAAAAAAACATGAATACAACTAAATCTTTCACGGTCACCACTAACTCAAACCAACTATGATCTTTAGAGTCACTGCTAAGAGTAGAAGGGAACAAAAAACCCTAAGCCAAGGGCAAAATGAAATGCAAAACCTATACTATTTATAGTAGCAATCCTTATATATCTCCTAAGCTAAGGGTAAAATGAAATGTAAAACCCGGATTTTCAACTACAAAACCGAAAACAATGCCCCGCATTCAAATATCGTTCAATGTTGCTTCAAAGGACTGTTCCTATAAAAATTTCCAATTAAGGCTTCAGCTTTCTTAAGGAGAAAATTAATTCAAAGACAGTAACAAGTACTCTTTAAATGCCAAAAAAGTGTTTGTTTGTTTGTTTTTAAACTGATATGAATTCCTCCTACAAACACTTCTCGCCCGAACAAACAAAATACAAATTTCTGTGTTGATGGCATTTTATCTTCCAGATAGCTGCAGCAAGCACATCCTAGTAAACAAACATAGTTCTGATTATTTTACACGACATTAACTATATACAAAGCTCCATACATCTAGTGAGTCTGATTATTTCACCAAAATAAGGAATCTGATTAAACCCCAGAAAAATCATTGAGTAGCCAAAATAAATTTTTTTAAAAATTTGAACGAGTGCAAAATCAACTATTACTCGCAAAACACTAAACTCTACTTATTATTACTCATCTTCATAGTAACAAAGTTTATTATTACTCATCTGGATAGAAACAAATGTAAACTTGGACCACAACATTCGAGATACAACGAAGGGGGCTAAGTAGCTAAAATAACAGATAAAAAATAATACATCGAAAAAACCCAGCTTACCGGAAAAGATGAGCACTCTTCAAATTTCACATTTTCCACAGAATTTCCACCGTTTTCTTAACAACAAAACAAACCCAGATGATTTCTTCCGAATCTACTTCCACTACACGTTCAAGAAGAACAAGATCTGACCTTTATGCAATACATTGACGAAAAAACAATACAAGCAACACAAGTACCCTTACAAAATTTAGAAATAATGAACTTTTTTTTTCACAAACCTGACAAAGAACAGCTGAAGAAGCAGTACAGAGTTAAAACAACAAAAATATCTCAAGGTTGGTGAAGAAGAAAGAGAAAAAGAAACGTTTTCGCCTATGTTTTCCTTGTTACAGTTGTCCGCCCATGGTGGTGGAGCGGAACTTGTTCTGTTATATCATATATTGTGAAAAAAATCAAATTGGTCTTATTTTAATTTTTTTTAAATATATATATATATATATAATTTATTATAGCTAAATTTTCTTGTTGTAGAATCATCAGGAGAAGACGGAAAAATGGGGAGGTGCATGAACCATTACCAGACCCTGATTTTCTGTTCATACGTGGGACCCTAATTACCGCACCATTTTTTATGTTCATTTAATTAATGAAATTATTCTGCTACATGCTCAGTACTAATCGTAATCAAAATTGTCAATTTAATAGGATAATAATATCTGTGTCCTTTATCTTTTTACATTTTTCAAATATTAATATAGTTTGTTAATTTCAATCAATAAGGTCTTACCCCTATGAATTGAAAATGATCCAACTACCCTTAACATTTTGCAATTGACCAACCTAATCGTACGAACTTTGCACGATTACTAGGTAAGAAATCAGCAAGAGCTACTTGGTAAGAAAAGCCTGTTGAATGGCATGGCAGCAGTTTGTGCAAAATTTTGCACCCTGATTGTCTGTCAGTATGCTGATAATAATGATCTTTCCAATGTTCATTGTTATAGATTTGATCTGTTGTACTGTGAATTCAATGATGAAGATGATATACTGATTCTGTTTCTGTTTCTGTTTCTGTTGTTGAATGAAAAGTTGGATATAACTTTACTTATCAAAATGAAAAAACATGAAGCAGATGTTCAATGGATGAAATGAAGATATATAATATTTGAAGATAATCTGAAATTAAGGTTAAAAATTCTTTCATTAATATTTGAGAAAGAATTGCAAACCAAACACTGAGTGACACATGTCGTAGCAGCAAGAAATCTCAATTTAAATTGGAAACCAAACCACAAAAGAAAATTGGAAACCATGTCGTGCGTATCAAACAAAGATTGGTTCGTTGGGAGTGGGAAGGCCGTGGTGACGACAAAAAGGAAAGGAAAGGAAAGGAAGAGAAATGTGTTTCAATTTTTTGAAGATCAAAATTTTTATTTTTTGAATTTAATCTTTAAATAAAAATCAATGATGGAATGGAATGGAATTCATAACCTTCTCCCGATAATTATGTTGATAAAATTATTTTCTGTTATAAATAATTGTTATATTCTGTATTCTAATTTTCTGTTTAAATTTCTATTATTTAATTTAAATCTCCTGTTATCTCTCTATCAAATTTTTAATTAATTTTTTATTTTTATTATTTATATAAGAATTTAATTATTGCAATTAATTTATATGTTTAAAGCAATGTTATATATATTTTTTTTAAAAATTCTTTTTTATCGTTTTTATCTCATTTGAACTCAAATGATTGATTCTTAGTTGATGTACAATAAATTATTATAATTTATTATTTTATTAATATAATATTTACATGTAATTTAATTAGAAATATATGTAAAATTTTATATGTTAAAATGACATTTTTCAGATATTTTATTTTTAAAAAATCAAATAATTTAATACTGTTTAAAAAAATAAATAAACATGTCATTCAAATTCAAACTTCAGCTGTATTTGGTATTCAGACTTCATACAAAAATACAAGCGAACTCTCCCTTCACTTTTTTAACACTTTAAAGAAGAGAGAAACTCCATGAAATTACGAACGAAATCTGGTCCACCAAGCAAACCTGCCTCTATATTTGACCATAACATTTGTCATCTCTCCAATGGGAGTACGAGTTGATCCAAATTCAGTGAATTCCTTTTAAAGTTTCCATGGTTGTCTAGATTTTCAAATTTTGTGGCGCTATATGCATGTATATTAGCTGAATGCCTAAATCTATTACACAAGACCAGTAAATTCGAGCTTTTTTAAGTTTATATTTGTAAAAATGAGGTTATTGATCTTATTATCAAAGTTAAACTGGATGCATAAATATAATTCAATGCTATCTAAGCATGAACTTGGAATTTCTTCGGTAACAAATTGTGGAGATATATAAAATTACTTGATATTAAATATAAATAAATAAATGATGCCACTAAAAATTGATGTTTGCCACAGGAGAAGCACCAGAATCTTAATCGATTGGATATATAAATTGTTATTAGTATTTTGGTACTGATCCTGATGCCCGAATACTTTTAATCCTATTGCATTGTAATATATATATCAATGAACACATCTATACAGAGATGGGATGGGAATTGAACTATTGAGTAGGGTACATGTACTTCACTGTACAAAACATTGCTTGATGGTTAACAATCAAGACAGATTGGGTTCACCACAGAATGCATCTGGCTCAAAAGATCTCGCAGAATCATCGTTGTAAACTCCAGGAATGGCTCTGCCCGTGGGTTCTATTGGTGTCAATGAGGAAACATTTTGGCCCCTCTCCATATTGATGAGAAGTAGAGCACAAACAAACAGTGATGCTCCCAGAGTTATAAGAGTATACTTCAACCTGCTTAGCACAGGCTTGACCTGCAGGAGTAACAGAAAATAAGGCCATTCGATGAGCTGAAATGCTAAATTCCCTAAAAAGATCATACTATTTGTCTAGCATAAATGTGAACAATTATATAAGGTCTCTAACTTTTATTTCATAGATCAGTTTTAACCAAAACTCATTTTCAAGAAAAGAACAAAATATCAACTCATGTCCTTAATTAAAAAAAAAAAAAAAAAAAAAGAGAGAGGGAGTTTTGAATATGTTGCCAGTCATCAGAACTAGCTCTAGAAGCTTCCTTTTTCAGCTTGTTATTATTATAAGCAGCCACACCATAAATGGCTGAATACAAAAAAAAAAAAAAAAAAAAGAGAGAGAGAGAGAGAGAGAGAGTTTTGAATCTGTTCACCAATGTGTAACAGCTACTATCTGAATGCGCACAAAATATAAGCTTCTTTGCCAGATTTAACCTTTCCACATTCCCACAGATCATTTTCTAAAACAACTCTGTGATATTTTAGGATTGTAACTTGAAATGACATGAAGCATTGGCAATAAGATTGAAATAGTTAGTATGCTAAAGAAAATACAGCATCCAGTCAAATCCAGTTTTCCTCTTAGACTGTAAACACAAAGATTCCAATTTTAGCTGAAATGAAAAAATCTAAATCCTAAGTAATCACATCACTAATTATTTGAAAGTTGCTACCATATCATGTGGTCAAGGACCTAAAATCATAGATGTTTCCTGTTTCATTGTCTCAATAGCATATAGAGGACATTGTTCCCAGAGGCAGTACAAAGTCATCATTCCTCAAAAATTCCTTTCATCGTAGTGACAGCAAAGTAATTCAATAATGGTCAAGGTCCTCAATACATGGTTCACCAATTTGAAGTATTCCAAAGGCATCCAATGTAAAATACATACTGAAAACGAACCGAGAAGCCTGTCACGAGCCAAAACTTCAGCAGTCTTTACCCATATCTGTCATGGAAATTTCTTACAAGATTGAATATGGTAAATAATTTCATAAACACAATGGCTGGCAGAAGAATAATGAGTATACTAATTGTGAACTTGACAAAGAAATTTGTTTGCTAACATGATTCATGTAATGGACACTGTTTGAATCAAAGAATACAGCAATGATTGCAACTTAATCCAATCGATATGAAGCTCAAGTACACGTCAACCGTTGAAAAATACAATTAAACTAGTGATTCATAATTGAGAACTTAAATACGACAATAGAATCTCAGTTTTCCATCTGTTTTGCAGCAACAGCTCACCTAATCTGTTTAACAAAAGCTTTTAACATGTCCCAAGTCCCCACTTCCTCACCAATTCAACAACAAAATTTCAACTAGTTCACAATATAATACACGTCCCGGTTGACCACACTTCTAATATGTCAGACTGGCCGGATTTGGTGTGATCAGCCAGGCTTGCCGCTTCCCATGAATCCATATATAACGTCCCATGAATCCAAGTATGGTATGAACCCAAGTATCAAACACATGATTCATAACATATGCTTAGAATTTGAAGTCGCTTCAGAATACTACATGTTAGTGGTGATTTGAAGTCCCTGCAACACATTTCCTATCAAATCAATAGTGTAACCCCCATCCCTTCTTAAATACAGCCACCCTATGGACTATCACCCTGTAACCCTACCATCATAACTTGTCAAAGCATCATCTCTTCCCTCAATAAGAATTACATGTGACTTGATCCCTCTACCGGAGAAAAAAAGAAGAAGAAGAACCAGAAGAGAGAGAAAGTCAGAAAAAAGAGGAAGAAAGAGAAAAGAGAGAAGAAGGGGGTACGTAGGCGGCTTGGGAACAACCCAAGTCCAGTCACAAATACAAATACCAAATGTCACTCCTCAACCATGGGCTATTCCTCGTTTGCTGTAAAAAATTCGTCGGAGATTTTCATTATTGGGTGCACGAAAGTCGCCGAACATTTTTTGCACAAATAGCTGGCGTTGTCTGTGACAACCGAACGAAAAACCATTGAAGCGTCGCTCCCTAGGTGATCATCCTGCTCTCAGGTGATCCCCCTGCACCCAAGGGATCACTCTCTGCTCTCAGGTGATCGTCCTACTCCTAGGATCACTTACTCGTCTCAGGTGATCCCTATCCTCTTAGGCAATCTCTCCATCTCATCCTTGGGAGCCCTCTCATCCCTGGGAGCCTTCTCATCCGTGAAAGCCCTCTGATCCTTGGGAGCCCTCTCATCTTTGAGAGCCCGCTCTCATCCCTGGGAGCCGTTTCATCCCTGGGAGCTTTCTCATCCTTGGGAGCCGTCTCATCCTTGGGATCGTCTTATCTTTGAGAGCCGTCTCATTCCTGGGAACCGTCTTATCCCTGGGAGCCCTCTCATCCTTGAAAGTCATCTGATCCCTGGGAGCCCCCTCTCATCCATGAGAGTTGTCTCATCCCTGGGAGCCCTCTCATCCTTGAGAGCCGTCTGATCCCTGGGAGCCCCCTTTCATCCTTGAGATCCCTCTCATCCCTGGGAGCCCCCTCTCATCTGTGAGAGCCGTCTCATCCCTGGGAGTCCTCTCATCCTTGAGAGCCATCTCATCCCTGGGAGTCGTCTCATC
>JAVXUL010155976.1:0-13720 GCA_035590515.1 Trichilia minutiflora | reverse complement strand
TCTTTTTAATCACTAACAAAGCCAAAAATCCTCAAAAATCAACGAGCAAACAGTCCAAATGCTCAATGGGTGCAAATGTATGAACAAAAGTGAAAAGGAAGTTACCATTATACCCTCAGGGTACAATCACGGGTGTGATACTTGTTGTATGGTGACTAGGATAGTCCCTTATTTGTGGTAGACATAGGTAATATTTATAATTTTTTTATGGGAGTGGAATAATTATATTCTCTTTATTCTCTTAAATGTGATGTTTATAATTATATTCGTGATTAAAATTATATGTATGAAAATGATGTGTTGTGTTATCGAGAACTTTTGAAAATATTGATGCTATATATGGGATTAAAGCTTGGGAAAGGATTAATATAATTGTTTGGATGTGTTCTCTTAGCATAATACGATTAATCAAGTTTTATGCATTAGTTGAGGATGTATGTTAACACAAAATGAATACGAAAGCATTAAAAATTAGTTCTCGAAAGAATGAAAATACAGTATAACTAACACAAGATTAAGAGACTAAGAGACAATTTACTATATATATTATTATGGATAATGTGAAAATATTCTATGAGACAAGTGTTATATATATGATATGAGATTGTAGGTGTATAGAATTTTATGTGAGTGAAATTTTTTTATGTTTCATTATTTCTTTTTAACAATTATGATCACATGCATGTGCGTGTACCACAATATTGATCCATGGATTCAGATATGATTGTCCCTCTGTCTGGTCAAGTGTGTAGCCCTGGACATGGATCGTTCCTCTGTCCGATCAAGTGTATATCCCTGGACATGGACTAAATATGATATGTGCATACCATACAGATTTGTCCTTCTGTTTGACAAAAAAGGTGCTGCTATGGGTATGGACTAAACTTGTCCTTCTATCCGGTCAAGTGCGTAGTCCTGGATATGGACTAAAGATATGATATATATATATATATATACACAAACATATGTGCATGATATACAGATACATATGAGATAATGCTTATGATAAATGTTCATGATACATATGTCGTGCACATTCAAATACAGATATACAGATTCTTATGAGGTGATGTTTACGATGAATGAACATACTTTGTTTCACGGAATCAATTAAGGTAAGGTATATGCTTTTTATATTTATGCTAAATATGTACATATATATGATGACAAGTATATTTTGCGTGCACGCGTGCTAATTGTTTAAATTACGTTAATTCTTTTATATGATAACCTCATATATATTTTGATCTACTCACTAAGTCTTCCCAAAGACTTATCCCCCATCATACCTCAGTTTTGCAAGTACCTTAACTATTATATGAAGGCAAACAAATGAAGCAAGATTTTGAATTACAGTCACTAAAGTCAAGTCTAGTCATGCATGGTCAGTTTGTAAATAGGCAATGTAGCCTATTTTGAATTTTATCGGTTTAGTAGTTTTATAAACGTACTAATATGTATTCATGAGTTAGGTATGAATGTTTATGGATATTAAGTCCAATTTCTCAGTTTAAATAGTTTAAGGTGCATTACATTAGTAGTTGTGTGCCTATGTCTTACATGCATTTATATAATCCATATAAAATGGATAGTGAAAGTCATTCATTTTCGTAAGAGGCTTAGAAGATAAGGTCAACCTTGTCTCCTGTTAGTCATAACATAAGGATTTCGGACTGTGATAAATTGTCTCTTCGTATGTAACGGCTACTTTACGCTTGTCCCTAATCCGATACATTAAAGTTTTTCACGTATACAAAAAAAAAAAACTCTGTTAAATTGACCATTTAAATTTAAATTTGGAGGTGAGAGTTGTTTTATTATTATATAAAAGGGTATAAAAACATATAGATAATATTATAAAAAAAAGTAAGTGTCTAGTTTTTTTTTTTTTTTTATCATTTAAATGACTAAGGAAGTAAGTGTTGATAATCCACTAGATCAAAAATTCTAATGTTAGATTATTCTTTTAATTTATATCTAAAAATTTAATTAAAAATATTAATTTAATTAAGTTAAATTTTGTAATTTATATATAAATAAAAAGTCTGAATGAATTTTATTATATTAATTTATTTTTTAAATATTAAACTTTATCTAATTCTTTATTTAAACCATTTTATATTTACATGCTAAATTCGATTTTAAAAAGATTACAAAAATTATTATTTCGAGAAACTAATAATAATATTGTTTCTCATGGTACTAAAGTAAAGAAAAATAAAGAAAAATAATATTATAGATATTGTGATATTAATTTATTAAGAACGAGGCTCAAAATTTATAAATATATATATTTTTAAATTTCATTATGTCACCCATGCACATTTATAAATTTAAATACAAGTGAATGTTAAAAAAAGTGAACCTCTAAAACTTGTAAATACCAACCATATACAATTTATATTACAAACTACAAAATTAAGCTTTAATAAACAAAAATTCCATTACCTAATCTTGTATAAACAACTAGGAATAAAAGATAAAATGGAATTGTTGTGTAACAAATGCCAATAATAATAACTTTAATTTATTACCAACTATCTCTTCTCATGTTATCTATTCAGTCCATACCTAGAATTTGGAAGATGATTTCGAATATTAAACTGTCGAACTTTAATATTATCTTATTTATTATATCTTAACTTATGAATCTCATATATGACAATTATCACAAATTCTCCCTACGTATTTTAAATCTTTTAAATACGTAAGAAGAGTCTGCAAGACTTCTCGATAATTGTAAATAATTTTAAAACGCTCCCAATGTACTTCAAATCAACTCAACTCTTTTATCACAAATCCAACCACACAAACACAATGTCTGTTTTCAAATTTCACAACAAATTTCGTTTTAAAATATTAAATATCTAAAATAATCATTCAAATATAGTTTAAAATAAAAGTTGAAATCCCGAATGGTACAATCCAATAGGGGGTTGAATTGGATATTAAAAAATTGATTTGAGCAAAAATATGAATTCAAAGAAATGAATGTAAAGGTAAACTACGTGCGTAAAAAATAAATAGACACGATGAGATTTTATAGTGGTTCGACTACAAGTCTACGTCTACTCTTCTCGGTTGAATCCACTCACATTGAGAATCACTAAATCTTCGTTTTCATGGGTCAAGAGAAACCCAAGTACAACTCCTTTTTCACGGGTGAAGGGCAACCACAAAATACTACTTTCTTTGAACGGGTGAAGTGCAACCCAATTTATAATTCTTTCTTATCACGGGTAAAGAGAAACCTAAAATTAATTCACCAAAAATTAATTGTAAATCCCTCTAAAAGAGTAGATAAATAATGAGCACACTTTCTCTCACTAAACTTAATTACAGTGAATAAAAATAGAGAGAATAAAATTAAAAATTTCAGAGAATGTTTGAAGCTCGATCAGATTGTTCTTAATGTTCTTCAACAACATTTTTTATCTTCAAAATTTGTTGTTTATATATCTGCAATCAATTCTTCTCAACGGTCATCTTTGCCTTCATTAATGGTGGCATTTAATGCTTCTGAAACTAGCCGTTACAACTTGATTTCTGTAAAAGTGTCGATACAACATCTCAAGGTATCGATACGTGTAAGAGATTTAGCCTGAAGGTATCGATACGTTTCCAATTTATATCGGAACACTTTGACGCGAAGAAGCTGATGTCCGTCATGAAGGTGCTTGATCCTATCCTCAAGGTGTCGATACGTTTGAAGAAATTTCAGGGGTATCGATACGTTTGTAAGGAGGGTGCTTGATCAAGGCTTAAGGTATTGATACGTTTGATCAGACTTCCAGGGTATCAATATGTTTGATGAGAAGGTTCCAAAATATTTGAGCACCTACCAAAAGGTGTGGATATGTTTTAGGCAAGGTTCCGGAACTCAGGCTTGTTTTTGATACTGTGACTTAAACGTGTCGATATGTTTGAGCAATATATTGATACGTTTGTGTCTTGGTGAGCTTTTCTTGACACTTTCTTTACATTTTTCTCACCTGCAAAAATGTATACACTTTCCAAAGAATAAGTGACTTATATATGTTCATTTTACAAATAAAATCGTTCATTTTAACAAGTAAATTCATTTGAATTATCATATATACACATAATTGTTACTTGTTATTTATTTTGGCATTATCAAAAATAATATAATATAAAAAATTTATTATGCCATTTAATCATCAAAAATACTTCAAAGCTATCACTAGTATTAAGGTTGGCCGCGAGCCCTAAGATCCCTTAACACTAGTCGAATTGAAAATCCTATCCGTCCTAGGTACCGTAAGTTCCTAGTCCAAATCAGGCATCCTGAGAGTCTAAGCCCTGATTTGTGATTAAGGTATGGTAAACTCTGGTCGTGTCAGGTCCCTTCTAGTGTTAAGGTTGGTTGCAAACCTTAAAATCCTTTAACACTAGTTGAATTGAAAATCCTATCCGTTCCAGGTCCCATAAGTCCCTAGTCCAAAGTCAGGCATCCTCAGAGTCTAAGACTTGATTTATGATTAAGGCGTATCCTGATTGTATCAAGTTCCTTCCTAGTGTTAAGGTTGGCCACAGGCCCTAAAATTTTTTAACACTAGTTGAATTGAAAATCCTGTCCATCTTAGGTCTCATAAGTCCTTCATCCAAGTCAGGCATCCTTAAAATCTAAGTCCTAGTTTATGATTAAGGCGTGGTAAACCCTGATCGTATCAGGTCCCCTCCTAGTGTTAAGGTTGGCTGAGGGCCCTAAAATTTCTTAACACTAGCCAAATTAAAAATCTTGTCCGTCCCAAGTACCGTAAGCCCTTAGTCCAAGTCAGGCATCCTGAGAGTTTAGACCTGGTTTGTAATTAAGGCATGATAAACCCTGATTGAGTCAGTCCCCTCCTAGTGTTAAGGTTGGCCATGGGCTCTAAAATTCCTTAACACTAGCCAAATTGAAAATCCTATCCATCCTAAATGCCTTAAGCCCTTAGTCCAAGTCAGGCATCCTGGGAGTCTAAGATCTGGTTTGTGATTAAGGCGTGATAAACCCTGGTTGGGTCAGGTCCCCTCTTAGTATTAAGTTTGATCGTGGGCCCTAAAATTCTTTAACACTAGTCGAATTAAAAATCCTGTTCGTCCCAGATACCCTAAGCCCTTAGTCCAAGTTAGGTATCCTGAGAGTTTAAGACCTGGTTTGTGGTTAAGACATGGTAAACTTTGATCGCGTTAGGTCATCTCTTAGGGTTCAAAATAGTTTTAAGCCCTAAAATTCTCTAGCTTTAATCAGGTTTTACCTTGGTGCTATGGTTGGCCCCGAGCCCTAAAATTCCTTAGCATCAGCCCGAAGTTTTCTCGAGGTTGTAATTGACCTTAAAGCCTGAAGACCCCTGACCCTAGTTGAAGTTGTTTCTAGGGTCTCGGGTGGAGTCAAGCTCCAAAACTCTTCAAATGTAGACATCCAAAGACCCCTAGCCCTAGTTGAGATTGTTTCTAGGGCCCCGGGTAGAGTTAAGTTCAAAAACTCTCCAAATATACCTCTAAACTTGAGATGTTTATAGAAACTCTTGAAACACGATCAATAACTATGCTCACTTAGCTGATTTATATTGAAGCCATGATTAAAGCTTCTTTAGAAATTGAGTAAGTAAAGAAGTAGAAATCAATTAAGTAAAGAAGAAAAATTGTCCTGGATAACATACAAAAATTAGTAAACTTTTTTTTCTATTAATGAATAAATGGAAGAGTACATATGAATGTTAAAGTATCCTGAGCATACAAAAGAATCTATCCTAAGAAGCAGGACGTCAAAGAAATTTTTACAAAAAATGTTTTAAGTTCTAAAATACTCAATAAGAGGCCTTGTTCACCATCAATCTAGTATCTTCACCAGTATATTTTTGGCTCGGGGGCAGGAGGGGCTTCTTCATTATTCATCTGGGGGGCAGGAGGATTTTCTTCCCTCCCTCCTACTGAGGGGACCTCTTCATCATGCACGGCTCAGGAAGGAGAAGGAGTAGCTTTCTGGTTCGCTAACAGATCCTGAGGGGCCAGTTGTTCGGTACCCCTGGTGGTTGCATCAGAAAGACCTTCTGTTGTGTCAGCAGAACGATCCTCATCTGTCAGTCTTCCTTCATTGGTAGTCATGCTGCTCACTTAAACCGCAGGAGGATCCCAGAAGTTCCTGGGATATCACAACCCAACTGATCGAATAGCCAGTGCAGATCTAGGTTCAGGAACTCTTAGAGGAATAGGTGGCTTATCAAGGCTACGCCTTTGTCAACTTCCTCGTCATACTGATCAGCAAGTTAAGTTGCCACCTCCATTAATTTTTTTCTTTGATCCTTGGAGGACTCCTGTAATTTCTTGTGCGCCTCCCTTAGAACCCAGTGCTCCTCTTCCAAGAAGTTTGTCCTGTCATCCAGCCTTACCAAGTCTGATAGGACCATTGAATATTGCTCTTTAAGGCGATCATCTTCCTCCTCCAGGGTATAGTACAACTCATTCAAGTTATTATACTGACCAGTGACCTTTCGTCTAGCCTGCTCGATAAGGTCATTTTCAGCCTTCAGGGTTTAGAACTGAGTCTCAACGATCGACAGCTTTCCATACATGTTTTCTTTCTCATTAAGCCACTGAGTCCTCTCCCCCTCCAGGGCAAAAATCTTGGCCATCAGCTCCTCTCTTTCCCTAACAACCTTCTCCTAGGTAGCCGCAATCATATCCTGGGCCTTCTTCTCTAATTTTTTCACTGTGTCAAATGCCTGTTTTCTAACAGCAAGGGCATTTTTGATGTCATCTATGAAGAGGTTTAGCATGTAGGCATTCTAGACCAACAAAAGACACGAGGGCGATCAGTATTTCCAAAGGAAAGAAAAACTACCAGGTTATTTTTTATCAGAATCAGACTCAGGGGAGAAAAGGACTTACCATGTACGAGAGGACACTTAACCAGTTGAGAGCCTCCTCCAAAGGCACGCTTGCCATATCCTCGCCCTTCTTGGGCAAGATTACCTCCCGAGTAAAATTCGTCAGGAGAAGAAGATACCCAAAATTCTCCCTCTTATCCTCAGGGAGATCCTCTATAAAAATCTCGTCCATATCCCCGTCGCCTTTCTTGGTGGCCGAAAATGGGTCCTCTATCACAAAAAGAGGTGGGTCTTTTTGCTTTTGTCCCTCGCTTCCACCAGTTCCTGAGGCCAATGATAGACCACCCAAAACCCCTTTTAGGTTGGTTTGCTATCTTCGACCCTAACCTGAGGCCTCCTGTGTGTTTTATCCCAAGACCTGGGGGACTGTTATGCCCTCTATACAGTCTAGGACCCTTTTTGACTAATTATCAATCGGGCGATACGGAAGCTCTGCTTTCTTCATCTTTCTCGTCTTAGCTTGGCTTTCATCAATGGGCCTTTTCTCCTTATCCTTAGCCAGAGCTTGGTCAACTTTTGTAGGACGCTTCTTTGGTTCCTCACTCGACTCCTTAAAGAAAATGCCCTTCTCTTTAGGGTGAATAATTTTCTTCCCTCCCTCTTTTTTAAGAGTCTTCTTGGGGTCCCTTGGGGCTTTTGTTACCTGGGGCATTTGTCTTCGGGTCAATGGTCTTGAAAGTTTTCAAGGCCCTTTTCGAAAGCATACTCTTCAATACATCGTTAGGCCTCCTTCTACCCACAAGAGTCCTTTTGGTCCCCGCCCCTACATGAAAGAAGATACAGTTAGCCGTTAAACTAAAAGAGTAAAGAGCCAGTTAGGAAGAGTGGCTTGAGTAAGGAGATATCCTTATTTATCTGAGCCTTAAGCTTAGAGAGCTCGCTTCTAGACACCGGCTTGGATGTCAACGCTGAGGCTATCAAACTATTTACGCTCAGCAGCTACTTCACATCCATAATAGGAAGCCCCAAGAGTTTGTTTGCTAGTCCATCGAGACATCTACCTGGTCCATCCCTGTAATTACAATAAAGAACTTGTCAGTACCAGTATAGCCCCCTTCTTAGTAAAAAACAAAAGTATTTATCTCATGTGTAGTGAACTCTTAGAATGAGGGAGGAAGGAAGTAGAGAGAAGGCTTGGTACAATCTCCGCTAACGATAAACCAACGATCTTTCTACTTCTTATTACAAGAAGGAGTGCCCTTCACTCTGGACTGAAATCCGCCATAAACTTGGAGAAAGTACCACTCGGGGTATTGGTTGGTATTTCTTCTGAGAGAATATAAGTGTAGTACCTCATCCAGAGTCGAGCGGGACTCTCCTTGAAGAAACTCAACATATATAACCCGCTCAAAATCCTTCAGGTATTCAGGATAAGTTAGTAGGGAGGAATCTCGAAGGCTTCAAAAAGCCTGACAAAGTACCTTTGCAAGGGAAGACGGTCCCCCAGTAGCAAGTGCTCTTCATTAAATATCATTTCTCCAAGCGTTAGGTCACTCGAGATCTCGTTTTCAAACGGTACCCTTAGCTACACACTATCAGAAATATGAAAAGCCTGCCTATAGGCTAGTAAGTTCATTTCATTCACTGTTGAGATGAACTAGTCTGCTTTATTTGACACCCTAGCTCGAGCCTGCTCGGAGGCATCCCTTTCATCTTCACCTGACTCTTGGGTCCTAATAGGATCCCTGGCCTTTTTTAGATCGCTAATGGTGGCATTCGAGGGTTTGCTTCTATCCGCTATTTTTTTGACCACGAGAAAACCTAGAGATGCATAAAGGCTTGAAAATTTTCAAAAACTAAAAAGGATCTTGAATCATTTACCTTTTTAGTGAAAGCGATGAATCTACCAGCAACACACAAAGAAGAACTAAAGCACCGGTACCTGCAAACACATAAGAAGAATAGAGGACAAGGGTGCAGAAGCAGAAGTTGAACTTAGAACAACAAGAAGTAGAAGTCAAAAAAGAGTGAGAGAGCACCAGGGTTAGAGCAACACATTTGTAGAAGGAAGAAAAGTAAAAATGACAGCTGAAGAAGGGGAGTATTTATAGTAAGAAATGATTGATCTTTGTCGTTGATTTGAACGGACGGGGGATGACTACGTGCCCAAGCTCCTTCAATATTTTCATAGCTCGAGTAACAGTTGAGTACCGACCATCAGGGTTCTAACACGTGGTCCATTCACAGTCAAGTATTCAAATTTTTCTGAAGTATGAAATATCGTAAGCTTAGGAATAGCTGTGTGACACGACTCCTGACAAAAAGTATTTAATGGGGAGAGTTAAGAGTCTTGAGAAAGGTACATTGCTAGGCAGTTAACGGCTTCGTCAAGTAGGATTTTCAGCAACAAAATAACTTCTAAAGTGCTTTAACCGTCTCAATGATTATCTATTTCACAGTCAAAGTCTACCCTAGGTCTAGTGAAGTTCCCCCCCTCCCCCCTAGAATCCAGAATGATTTGGCCATGAGTTTATGGTGTACGCTTTGCAAGTCTTACACCAAAAACTGGGGGATTGGATGTTTGGGAGAAATATGCGAGTGACACGTAGGATCTCACTAGGGAGAAATATGGCATCCTTTGTCCTAGAGAGTCACTATCTCAGGAGAATTTGACCACTGATCCCAAAAAGTCACCCTTTCAGGTGAATCCAGTCTCGGGTCCCATAGAATCAACCTCTCAGGCATACACGCACCCTGCTAGGGGGTATCTGTTGACCTTCAGGCGGTTTACTCTTAGGGCTCAGAGATGAGCTACAGTTCTCAGGTATCTAGCGGTTGAAGCCCTCAGGTAGGTAGCAGTCAAAGTCCTCATGAAGTATATGTTCGTTCCAAGAATGAACCTATTCGTCCCTCAGAAAGTGCAGGATCAACCTTACATCTGTAGCGACCTCTTAGGGGGAACTTTTCCTCTTCACCAGTGTGCAGACAACCCCTACTAAAGAACCCTAAATCATGTGCCCACATTATCAAAAATGAAAACGATTGTTGACACAGTAGGCCTTATGATGAGAGTTGATACCCTGCCCTAGGAGTTACCTGTCTCATCCTCCATCCACTTTCAAAAAATATGACAGTAGCAGACCTGAGATTTACAGAAATGTTAGCTGAAACATTAATGAAATGTAGCTACACACTGTCCAAAGATACAAGAGTCCCATCATTCCCATTCTCCGATGTCTAGTTACCATCACCAAAGCACTATAAAAGGGGGGTTCTCCAAAAAAGAAAGGGGGAGAGGGGATCGAATCTGCTTGGATTGGAATTTTTGCTTTATACTTAGATTCCTTATTGGTATTTTCCTCTACCTTTTTCTTCCTCATACTTGGTAAAGGAGTTTCATTTCTCACATTTCATCCTGATTTACTTATTGAAAATTATCATTTTTTTTACTATTTCTAACTTAGGCATCAGAGTTTTTTCGTCGAGAATCCCTTTTGACGTGACTCCGAAGGTGTTATTATCTTGCAAAGGCTTGGAGGTGAAGCTCTGAAAGTGATGATTCAGTTATCAACTCTCTCTGACGAAGATTCGATGACGCAACAACCACATTCATATTCACACGTCAACATATATATATATATTGGATTATGAAATGATTTGGATGTTTTGTAGCGAATGAGATTGAATTAAGATTTATGAAGTTGGGTGGTTTGAAATAAAACTTTGGGAATGCTTTTAGATATTTTAGATTTGAAAACAAGTTCCTTAGAAGCCTTACAGGCTCTCAATATGTATTTAAAGATATTAAAGTACATATTGAGAGTTTGTGATGGTTTTCATGTATGGGACTTATAGGTCGGGATGTGAGAAGTTGTATTCAATATATTTATTAGAAAGAATTTTGGATCTCGTCAATCCAAAGATCTAATAAGGGGTCTAATTCTTAAATAACAGTTTAAAGTCCATCAAGACCCTATTCTCAATAAATTAAGGTGATTCTTTGAGGTGGTTACACATTGTCATGCTAGTCTCTAGCTGACATTTAAAACCTAAAACACTTTCCCCTTAATTGAAGTAAGTGAATGAGATCCCAAGATCCTAAAAGAACTATAGCATCCCATAAAGCTTATAAGAAGATACAAGGCCTTTAGGGTTCTTAGAAGATTGAGGGTGTCATATCGTGATTAAAGATCCTAGTAAAAACTACGATGTTGGTCATCGACAAATGAACCCTCAAGATCATCTATAATAGTTGTATTGATCCACTTAATAAATTCAAAATGAGATTTTAAATTGGATAAATGCAAATAATGATCATTACGATTACAACCCATGATTTTAGATCTCATGATATGCGAAGAGAAGTAATGATCGCAAAACACATCCTATGATTATGAATTTTGATTATATAAAGTAAAAGAATCGAGAAAATAGGTAACTCTTTTCTACTATATCAAATTACTATTAAAATTTACTTTTAACTTCTCTCTAAATCAAGCAAAGCCCTAATTTAAGTATCGGAGGGTTTTGTAAGAAAATTGGCTTTTTTTTTTTATAATTTCCTTTGTTTTCATGTTAAATTCAAACCTCTGCAAGTGTTAGAGTCATGATGATGTATGAAATTTAAGGAGGGATAATTTTTAGCATTAATATTAAGCTTCATCTATAGGAAAACGAACAAAAAGTCACTGAACTTAAAATAAAGTGGATAAGATGACAGCAATCAAAACCTATATAATTAGAAGGAATGCAATAGAATGAAAGAATCTAGAGGGTTACTCCTCATAAGCAATAACAATAATATATGACAACTGTAATAAACAAAGTGAGATTCTAAAAACATGGGACTCCGATCAAGCTCTAAAACCCTATCACATTATTCGTATCATATGAGAAAGGATGGAAAAATCACTCGTTGGATGTAGCAATTGAAAGAAAGTGAGAAATAACATATAGAAAAAGACCAACAAATTCAAATACTGGTTAAGGAGGATTTAAAGATGAAGAAAATATTGCAGACAGGATTGTTTGATCTAAGAATAGTTATACCCTCGAAAGCAGTAGAAAGTAGTACCCTAAACATGACATGAATTGAAAAACGGGTGGCAAGATATATGATGATACACTTAAAAAAAATATACGACTACAAAGAAAGGGAAAAAAAGGTTATAGATCATAGTACTTCATACGTATGCACTTCATTATCATATATGAGGTAGCTTAGAGAAAGCTTTTAGATGAGATAAAAATCGAAGATCAAGTTACACTAAAGTTAAAAGAGGAGGGAGCATTAGGGGCTTCTTCTTGAAAAAAAGTCCGTTTCAACAAATTTGACAATAAAAAGAAAAATGGTAAAAGAAGATTCCTTAACTCAAATAAAAGGGAAGATCAAGTGTTATAGTTTTTCATGCTTAAGAGATGCCAGGACGAGGGATATCTGAGAGAGAAAATCCCCCTGAAAAGATGACATAAATTTGGTAGCCTAATTACAAGAACATAGGAAGTTTACCTTCTTAAATGCTTCTCTTTCATAAATTCTAGAAGAGATCAAAATACAAGGAACTTTATTGTTAGAACCTCAACCCTTGAAGGCTAAATCGTTTGAAATCACGAAGAATAAGTTCTACAAATTTCATCATCAGAATGTCAGATAGAAGATTGATGAATGTTTTGATTTATAGGAATAAATTAAAGTGTTAATTAGGAACAACTACCTGAAAGTTTGTAGTTGATCTTGTAAGAAAAAGTCAAGATCTCGAGCTAAATAGGAAATAGAAGAAGAGGATAAATCATTATACTATTGTGATCTTAGTTGGCCCAACATTAATGAGCAATTCGAATAAGGCACATATGAATTACTCAAAATATTCTTTGCCTAGTTTTGTTATAAAGTTATATATGATGAATGTAAGAGCTAAGAAGAAGTCAAAAGTATTGATAATCTCAATCATATTCATATATTAGGATGAGATTAAGGTTTACTAACCTTATAATAATGCCTTAGTGGTATATTGATGGTTCAAACAGCTCAGGTCAGTAGAATATTAATTGATATAGGAAGTTTTATTTATATCATCTTCAAGAAAATACTAGATTTCTTGGAGATTGAAGATTTAAGGTATGATCACCTGAGATAGCATTGTATAAATTCAAGGAGTCGTGTGTTTATCCCTTGGACATCATGTAACTATCAATTATAATAGGAGATAGGCCATATCAAAAGATAACATGGTGAACTTTAGATGGTGGACTTAAAGATGTCAGACTTTAAGATCCTAAGAAGGTCATTTATCAGGACGATAAAGGTAGTGCAAAGCATCTATTACTTGAAACTCAAGTTCTAGATAAAAGAAGGTATTGAGGTGGTAAAAAAAAAATAAAAGAAGGCAGGTCATATTTTGCCATAATCGCAAAGAATTCTTATTGTATTTATAAGAAATTATTAGAAAAGGTCTCAGAAGATCAAAATGAACAACTGTAACAACTGTAAATATTGAAAAACTTAGACAAAAAGTTAGGATTCTCTGACAAGTTATGTCACACCCCAACCCGTGGGGCCCACCTGTGACAGACGCCATAGACCTCTAGGGTGCACTAAATCACACAGAATACCCCCTGTAGGCCTGTAAGGCATTCACAAAATCTGATTTCCAAAACACTTCCAATAACAAATCAATTTAACACCCAAACTCCGAATGTATATATATAAGATTATAAACACTGCAAAATATATTCAGAGTACACATTATAGATAAAACATTCATCTTAAATGAAATCCATGGGATCAATATGTCCCAAAACAAATATAAAATATTTATTACAAATCTGTTTCTCATTCGTAAAACATTCATAAATAAAGAAAAGCACAATAGCTACCAGTGGACTAAGGA
>JAVXUL010155935.1:0-13723 GCA_035590515.1 Trichilia minutiflora | reverse complement strand
TCAATTTTTCTAGGAGAGAAGTTGAGGCGAGTCAGTTTAAATGAGATCATTTAGTAACAATTTTTTTTTAAAAAAAAATTGAGGTATAACAGTTTTAATGGGATTATTCAATAGCAACACGCTATGCAATGTTAATTTCCTTTATCATAATTATCGTTAATTAAATTGGAGAACGTCAAGATGAATGCAGACATGAATACATGTTATTGAATAAGTGTATAGATAGGTTAATGATTGTTTTTTTTTCTCTTTTTTGACCTAGTATTTAGTACCTTTGCTTTTAAAAAAATTCGCCACACTTGAATTCATTGCGATGAGAGTTTGTTTTATTAAATTTGCGACAGAAGAGTATTAGAAATTTAAAGAAAAAAATGAGAGAAAATATCAAGACATTAAATTAAAATATAGAAAAAAAAATACAAATAGTATAATACGTCTATCTCACTTAAAATTTTCTCCTTCTCCGTTTTTCATTAGTCAAAAATCTTGGATTTTCTTAAGGAAAATAAAACCCATGTAGCCTAAACATTCATACATGCACCAATTTTAATGGTAAAATAACTTCAAATTGAAATTTACATGTAGGGTTTACTAAGAACAGATAAAGAGAAAGAGCGACATAAAGACCATCCTTTAAAGTCTTCTTTTGATTTTGTCCTTGTAAGAAGTTAACATTTGAGAGAACCTGTCATAACCTTAAACTCGAGGTATGTCTGAGGTTAAGATGTCTGGATCTTAACTATCGAGAAAATTAGCATGAGTATGGTAGGTAGTTTATACATGCCAAGTAATTGGCCTTGATAGGGTGCATGGATGAGCCAAGTGCGTTATAAGTAGGCACAAGTGTTGTGGTTGTGTTCGGGAGCATATGCAGAGTGACCTTGCAATATGCATGAAGTAGCCTTACAATGTGCGGCAATGTGTGCGGAGTAACCTTGGGGTATGCAATAAAGTGTACCAAGTGGCCTTGGTGTGGGCAGTAATATGTGCATAATAGCCTCAGTGTAGATAGCAACCATGGGCAGAATGGCACATGAGCAACCAAGTTGAGCACAAGGGTGTGCAACATCATGACTAAATATCACACACAGTGAGCGTACAGATGGGCACAGACAGAGGCTAATGGACACGCGAACAACACACTGGTAAACACACATGGGACCGACAGAGGCTCAGTGAGTTGCATGTCATGTTTTTGATACCAAGTATACTTCTTAATAGAATTCCTTGTTTAGTTTAAACTCCCAAGTGTAAGAGGAATCCTAATCCCACCCAAAGTGCACCATCTTACGATCAGATGAGTTCCAACCTAACTCCTCTTATACGATTAAAGGGCAAGTGTAGGCACGACATGTGGTAAACAGGGGCCCGAAATATGACATGACATGATGACGTGACATGCCATGTAACACACAAAGTAGAACTTGATTATGAATTAAACTACAACAAATCCTTGTGATCCTAGGAAGCTAATGGTGTTGACTTCACTATATACTATAACCCGAGCATGTTGCAAAGAAAACGTGAGATACTCATTCTAAAAAGAGAAAATTCTAGAGAAAGAAATCTAGAATTATTATGAGCATTTACTAGGTGTTTGTGAGTGCCGTTGTAATCCTTTTTACGTGATTAATAAAAAGGTTGAGGGCGTGAGGCCTTCGTAAACATTACATTGTCTTTGTGGATGTTATTGTATTTGTGAATTACTTTGATTGTACATATTTCAGCTGAAAGAGTGAAGTAGTAATGCTAGTCAAGTGGAGACTTGACATATCACAGGAGCAAGTCATTATACACAAAAGAGTTGTGGTGACAAAGTGGTATCACAGCTTAAACCTTGCGTTGGGGCCGTGCTATGGATGAGTTGGGATAGATCCACGTAAAATCAAGATCAAAAAGTGTTTGCTTGGGCTGAAGATATCATCTTTCACTTACAATGGTTGGTAAAACACTCAAAGTCCACATGAAGAGAGTTAAGCATGCGATAGAGGAAGTTGTACCTCATGAGCCATCGATTTTTGCCCAGATGGAGAATTTGATGCGTGAGATTGTGACCTTATGAAAGGTCAATATGGTATTAAAGGGAGAGATGACCGAATATAGGGATATGAGCAACAATCTTGAAAGTGAGTGTCATGACTGAATGGTTAATACAGGTAAAGACTTTGTGGCTGCAAATAATGCTTTGCGAGATAGAATAAGGGATCTTGAGACCGAGATGATGGTGATCAAGAGAGCCTTAGACAACATGCCTCAATAAGTTGAGTCGGTTCCTCCCAAAGTAAAGATGCCTAAGCCAAAGAGATTTTTGAGGGCATGAAACGTAAAAGAGTTGGAGAACTTTTTATGGGATATTGAGAAGTACTTCAAGGCAGCTTATATTCTAGATCAGAACAAGTGGATATAACTAGTATGTACCTTACTAGTGATGCTAAATTACAGTGGCGCACAAAGGTGAGTGAGGATGCTAAGGCGCAAAGACCATCCATCTAAATATGAAAAGCATTCAAGAGGGAGTTGAAGGCTTAATTCCTTCCTAATAATGCAGTGTGGCTTGATAAGAAAATATTGAAGAGATTGAAGTATACTGGAATTGTTTGGGATTATGTGAAGGAATTTAGCTCAATGATGCTAGATATTCGTAACATGTCCAAGGATGATAAGCTCTTCAATTTCATATTAGGTTTGCAAAATTGGACACAAACTGAATTGCAAAGGTAAGGTGTTAAAGACTTTCCTACGGTAATTACAACAGTTGATGGGCTAATTGACTATAAGCTTAGTTCCCAAAATGATCAGAAGAAAGCTATTGAAGGCAAGAAAAAAAAAGAAGGCTGAAAATGCCAAAAGCGAGACCTAAAAAGAAAAAGGAGAAACCAGCTAAGCCAAGTCGTAAAAGCAATGAAAATCAGGATGTTTTATTTGTAGTGGACCCCATAAGGCAAGAGAGTGCCAAAACAAGCCAAGCTTAATACAATATCCGAATAAGAGGCACCAAAAGAGGCAAAAACTAGTATGCTAAAGTTGAACCCTATTGTAGCAACAAAAATACAATGCATTAAGGATTGATGAATCTTACAAAGGGTTGGTGTACGTGATGATACATGTTAATGGAAAGAAAGTTTAGGCTATGTTGGATACAAGTACTACTAACAACTTCATCATTGAAAGAGAGATAGAGCTGTTGGAGTTAAACATTGAGGGCACACAATGTTCAATGAGGGCGATGAACTCTTTAAATATGACAATGCAGGGCATAGCCATAAGCATATTGAGAATCAAAATATGGGAGGAGAAAGTGAGATTTTCTGTCCTTCCACTCAAAAACTTTGAGCTCAATCTTGGCTTAGAGTTCTTTGTGGGCGCCAAGGTATATGTGATACCAAATTTACGAAGTTTGTTCATTACAGGGCAGACCATATGGTTTTTGAGATGCGAGTTCTTGAAACACGATAGAATGAGACCATTACTCTAATCTGCTATTCAGTTCAATAAAGGCTTGAAGAAAGAGAAATGTCTTATATAGTAGTATTTGTGAAAGTCAAGTAAGATCAGGTTGAGGAGGTGCCTGATGAGTATGTGACTGTGTTGGACGAATTTACTGATGTGAAGCCATCAGTATTGCCCAAAATATTACCCTTACAATGCTCAGTGGATTATCCTATTGAGTTGGAGCTTGAGACAAGACCACCAGCTCAGGTTTCTTATCAGATGGTGCCAAATGAGTTAGCGGAGCTGCGAAAGCAACTTCATGAGTTATTGGATGCGGGATACATCCAACCCTTAAAAACACCATATAGGGCACCGATGCTATTCTAAAAGAAAGAAAGATGGCTCATTGTAGATGTGTGTAGACTATCGTGCACTTAACAAAGTGACAATTAAGAATAAATTTTTCATTTCAAATACGACAGATTTGTTTGATTGGTTGAGAAGAGCCTCTTACTTCGCAAAGTTAAACTTGCGATCGAGATATTGGCAAGTAAGGATCGCAGAAGGGGATGAAGCCAAGACAGCGTGCATGACTCGATATGGATTATACAAGTTCTTAGTGATGCCATTCAGATTAATAAACATACCAGCAACCTTTTGCAACCTAATGAATGAGGTGCTATATAAGTTCCTAGATCTATTTGTAGTGGTATATTTAGATGACATTGCAGTGTACAGTGAGACATTTAAAAAATATCTCGAGCATCTATGGCAAGTGTTTACCAAGTTGAGGGAGCGAAGCACAAACTTTATTTAAAGAGAGAAAAATGCGAGTTTTGTCGACAAGATGTGCTATTCTTGGGGCATTCGATGAGCTATGGGAAAATTTGCATGGATGAAAGAAAAATTGAGGCAATTATTGATTGGCTTATACCTACAAGAGTACTAGAATTAAGATTCTTCCTAAGATTGACTAACTACTACAGAAAGTTTATTGAGGGCTACTCAAGGAGAGTAAGAACACTCACTGACTTACTGAAAAAAGGAGAAGCAATGGGAATGGACGAAAACATGCCAGCAAGCATTCGATGATATCAAAGGGGCAATTATTTCTGAACCGGTGTTGAAGCTACCTGACTTTGATAAACCATTTATGTTATAAACGGATGCATTAGATAGAGCCATTAGTGACATGTTGGTTCAAGAGAGTCATCCTATATCTTTTAAGAGTCAATAGTTAAATGATACAGAACAAAGATACTCAACCCATGAGAAAGAAATGATGGCAGTGGTACATTGCTTAACTGTATTGAGGTATTATTTGCTAGGAACGCACTTCACAGTGGTGACGGACAATGTAGCCAATACTTAGTTCAAATCTCAGAAGAAGTTATCGCCCAAACAAGCAAGATGACAGGAATTCATTGCAAAGTTTGATTTTCAGTTGTTATATAAAGCAAGGAAACAAAACTCAATAGCAAACGCATTGATTTATAAAAAGGTGAAAACGCATTAAGTCATTGAGTCAATAGCAAACGCATTGACCACTTTACTCTTTATGTTAGGATGAAGTGGGCAAAAGAAAGCTAGACAATATTGAGTTGCTCGAAGTCACCACTAAGAAAGTGAAGATTATCCGAGACAGGTTGAAGACAGCTCAAGATAGGCAAAAATTATACTCGAATAATAGAATAAGGGACGTAGAGTTTGATGTAGGTGAACAAGTGTTCTTGAAAGTATCACCCTAGAAAGGAGTGATTCGATTTCGAAATCGAGGAAAGCTTCACCTGAGGTATATTAGGCCCTTCAAAATCATTGAGCGAATTGGTCCAGTTACGTACAAAATAGAACTATCGTCAGAAATGCAAAGGATACATGATGCTTTTCAGGTATCCATATTGAATAAGTATGTACCCGACCCCTCTCATGTCATTGGATTGCCTCCTGTCAATTTGAGAGAGGATCTGAATTGTGAAGTTCAGCCAGTTGATATTCTTGATAGTCAGGAATGGACATTGAAGAGTAAAGTCATTCCTACAGTAAAGGTTCTATAGAGGAGTGGTAAGATTGAAGAAATGACTTGAGAACCCGAGCTTCAGATAAAACATCAATACCCTCATCTTTTCTAATACTAAGATACGTTGAATTTTGGGGATAAATTTTTTTTAAAGGGGGTAGATATGTGAGTCCCGTGTCTGTAATCCAAGGGCATAACTATAATTTTACCTTTTTACTGTATATGCATTTAGTCCCATTCCGTACACCGTTAACATGTCAACACGATTTTATATTTATTTTGGGGATTTGAGTTTGCTAAGATAGAGTTTAAGGTCGTGAACGTAGGGACCTTAACGTAATTAAAAGTAAGTTTTATTTTGAGTGGAACCCCAATGATATTTTTTTAATTTAGGGAGGATTCAAGTAAAATATTTAATTTTGATGGATTCGTTCAATCGAATAGGATGATTCATTCGATTGAACTTTTGGGGACTCCTTGAAAAATTTATGACACATATTCATTCGAACGAATAGATAAATTCGTTTGATCAAATAAGGGTTCGTTCGATCGAATGGGTCTTTTGTTCGACCAACAAAATGAAAGCTTTCTGACTTCTGTAGATGTCAAAGGATTCGTACGAATGAACCCTGGTTCGTTCGATCAAAGGGGGTGATTCATTCAAACGAACTTCAATTCATTCGACTGAATCAACGTGAAATGACAGAAATTGCCCTCTTCTAGAAGCTTCTCCTTTCCATTACTTAAGAGCATGCCCTTTTTCTATAAATAGGAAGTCAGAGGTCCAGATTCCCACTTTTTTTCTTTTCTTCTTCTTCTCCTCTCCCTCTCCCTCACCCACGGACGCTCTCTGCTCTCTCTACCTCTTACCCGATTTCTTGCCTAATTGATTTCTCTTCACCTATCACCTACTATCTACGTGTCTAACTCATTAGGAGTGTTAATTTGACAGTAGAAGCACCGAATCATGAAAGGGCATCTAGGGTTTTCTTCGAAGAAATTGGGGTTTTTCGAATTTCGAGCGAAATCAAGGAAAACCAACTATACCACGAGGTTTATAGCTTCATTTCTAACCCGTCTATATATTTATTTTTGTATTTTAGTAACTTTGATTTGTATGGGTCTTACTATTCATCCGAGTAGATTTTGATAGTTTCGACATATATTTTGTGGTTTTTACCTGCTAATTAGAGTATAGAATAACTCAGCAAGTCGTTAGGAAACCATAGATGTAATTTGAAGAAAATGGGCAAATGTGAACAGTAAGCATAGTTATTATTCCAACGAGAATGTGGGGTTCACTTATTAGAATCTCGAAATCGAGTCAAATTACACTAGAGGGGTTATAATATGGGTTCGTGGTAGGAATATATAGTTAAATAGAGGAGTAATAAGGAATTTTAATCGGTTTTGTGTATTACCTGACTTTAGGAAAACCCAAGGTTAGCATGCATTATGTGCATTCGAGTCTTATACGTATTTTAGAATGTATAATGATGTATTTGGATACGTGTGTTTAGACGATGGAGCATGAGCGAGGAATCCGCGTGCCGAGCCGAGGAACGACGGGAACTAGGGAGTGTATACCCTCTCTAAATAGTGAATAAACATTATATATTTTTTCTATTTTAAAATAACTTTTGATATTTTATATAAATGTCTGATACATGCTATTTTTCAAATATGTTATTACTGTTTTATATATATGCTTGTTTTATATGAGAAATGGCCAACGACCAAGTATAAAATATTTTATATTTTAATGATGATATATGCTGATGATACGATCAGCGGGTTAGATTTTATATTTATTATGATGAAGGACATGATGCCCAGATTTAAACATTGGTGATGACGGCTATATGGGTCGGGGTTTGTTTACTATAGCTATAGGAGAGGTAGCCTAGGGTTAGTCTGATTGAGTGGTCGCCTAGGTGAGTGAAGACTTCGCAGGTGGGGGTGGTGTATGGATGTTATCTTATGATGATGTTAGATTTTGACCACCTGTGAGTCTCATCGGATTAATCACAGATGTCACCCCAAGGTGAACGTTAGTGGTGGGCTAGTTTTTACAAAACTAAATCATGCATATTTTATTCTTTGTATCTAAAACCTATTTTTTATTGCATATAAAATCCACTGACAGTCTCAGGGTGCCTAGGGCTAAGGTAATCTCTGAGAAAGGCAGCCAGCTTAATGATTTTAATATATAATTTATTTTTAAACTAAATTAAATGTTTATTGCTTTCTATGTATGAATTTAACTTTTATTTATTTATATTTGCTTTTAGTTCACTCACAGAGTATACTCCCGTATACTCACCCCCCTCACCATTCAGTTTCAGGTATTGCTTGTTGACAGTTAGCGGTGGTGGTGATTCTTCTGGGATAGAGAGGTGCATGTATACTCCTGAAATCGACTCACTTAGAGAAGTCTAATCCACTAGAACTATTTTGTGAATTATATCTGTATTTTTATTTATGAGATGGAAACAATTGTATAAATTATTTGGATACTTTTATATTTTTGCTGACTGGTTTTATGGAAAACGGGTTTGAGATAATTTCTATCGAAGTGTTAGTGGCTCCTTGAAATATTTTGAAGTTTGGGTGGATTTGGATGGTTTGATTTTGGAAGTGCTTTATAGATTATTTTTAAAATGTATTATATTTATTTATGATTTCAGTCTTATAGGTTCTTAGTAAGTATTCTAGACCTAAGAAATGCTTATTAAGAATCTGTGACTGTTATGTGTGGGACCTATAGGTTGGGGCGTGACATGAGTAATGTCCTTCTGTTGTTATATCCTAATCAAATTAGGGTTCATGGTATCTCAATATCTTAAATTTGATCTTTTACGAATAATCGATCAATATATCCTAAACATACTGCATACTCTTTCATGTGACTTTTATTTAGTACTGGCCAGTAACTTTATTTTAAACATCTATTGATATTTGTTTTGGAACTCGAATTAGGATAGAGTTAGCAAGAACTCTTAATCTGACTTTACGAGTCAATAGATCCCATCTTGATTATCAACCGAAATCCTATATAAACAACATAAACTGAACCAACTTTAACGTACAAAGCGTGACTAGCCCTGTACTTATATACTATATAAACTATACACATCTATACAAGATCCGATTCAGATATCTCAGCTTGAAGGATTACATCACATACTAGTATAATCTATCGATAAATTATTGACTACATACATACCATGTCATTTATCGATGATTGGTCACGTTCGATAAATAATTCACAAACCATAAATCCATACTAATGCCTTTATAATAATACTCGTATTGTTAGCTTACTTGTATCATCATATGATATCCTTAGATGGCATTCAATATACCTATTATATGATATTGATGTCCAGTTAATACCATATCTATAAGGAATGATTCGATTATTATAGTTAATAATTAACTAAATTATTTGTACGATTTATATATGTATTTTATTGTCTAGTATGATTTTATAAAGAAAGCAACCTACATATATGAATAAAGAATCATTTCTTTTATTTATAGATAAAATTATAATCCTAGAAGCCGATGACACGAATGGTTTATAGGGTATACACTAACAATTTCTCATTTGCACTAAAGACATTCGTGTGGTATTATATACCCATCTTCATAAGATGTTAGTCCAGTTGCTTCAGTGGAGAATTATTTTTCTAATATGACTAAAGAAATAATAAATTATATAGAATGTCTATAGTCAATGATTCGTTATTAGATTGTACCAGTGTATGAAGAAATCCTTTAACTTAAGAAGTCATAGTCGTTATCCAATATAGATGTATATGGTTCATAAGATATATAAATACGAGACTAATCATGTTTTGTTAGGAAGTCAGTTTAGTCATTTGTTATTTATATTAAGATACGAGTGACTATCAAGATAGGATTCGTTAACTTAATATATAAAATTTTGAGTTTTTATTGACTTGATCTGAACTTGAGTTCCCAATTAGATATTGATAAACACATAAAACACAAATATCTGGCCAGAGTATATGATAAGTTACAAAAAAGAGTTTCGTAGTAATAAGTTCAGCGTATAATATCTAATAATCCGAACGAATGCTGAGTTAAAGATTTCTGACATCCCATGAATTTTAATTTAGTTGGGATTAAATAAATAGAAGGATATTACCTATATGATATATACAATCAGTTATAAAAGGTTTGATGAAGATTTTTTTCATTGTGATTTAGATACTATGGCACATTATTAAATGTTAACCATAGTCATTAAACTTTGAAAAAAAAATCAAAGAAGGCTTAAAGCTAATACTACAGTGAACCCTAGAGGTTACAACCAATAACCATATGTTAAGTTTTGCTAAAAGACAGTGAATGAATTAATTGTTATTTGCTAAGAGAGCTAACACTCTCAGTGATGACAATTGGATGAAAAGTATAAACTATTTGTATGTTAAATTGTTTAATAGACTCGAGAGCTTAATGAATTAACCTGATTATATACATACATTCTATCTATACATAGTAGTGGCGATGCATGTCCTAAGACTCGACTCACTTTAATCTCCTGAAAATTTTTCAAAATCATTAAAAAAGCATATAAAACGATTTAAAACATTTAAAATAGTTTCAAAAATCTTTTTACAACCAAATGTTTTGATACAATTTAATTGTCACGCCTCGCCCATGAGATCTATATGTGAGAACCGTCACAATCTTTTGATATATATTCTAAACTCAGAACGTATATCAAGAACCTGTAAGACATTTATGATACTTGGTTACAATCTCAAAATTCATTTCAAAACACGATCCAACCAAACCATATCCAAATATCATGTTCTCAAAATCAAATCATCATCCAACTACAAAACTCAAATGGATCCATAATATCCATAATTCAATTAAAAATTCTGATTTCTTTTTCATATCAAAACTTACTAAATTTCATTCAAGATTTTTCAAATCAAAAGCATCAAAATAACATTCATCAAATATTTCAAATCATTTGCAAATACATTTAGCTTTGAATTTAAATCACACTGTTTCCTATTTCAATAAAAACATAAAACTTTGCTTCAAATACAACCCAGTGGACTAGAATAATAAAGATATGAGTCGGGTACGAGTATATACCTGAGGTCTCAATGGCTTTAGGTAATCACCACTATATGAAATGCTTAAATAGTATTTGATTTATCGAAAACTAAAATGTAAGGGGTGAGTAATGAGTATATCAATCTAAAATAATAATCATAATACTTAAATAATCATTTATAAATTATCAAGTATAAATTCGTCATTAAAGTCGTTTATAATTATATAAATATCAAAATATATATAAATCACAATATATTGAAATCACATTTAGCCTTCTGGCCTCAATCACATACAATTCAATATAACACAGGCCATATGTATATATATTTATAAAATAAAAAAAATAAAACAATCTACTATCTTCCTAAAACATTGAAAACATTTAAATTTGTTTAAATATTTTAAAAGAAATAAAAAATAAATGAAAAGTGTTCACTCATAGTTTAGGGAGGGTGTGCACTCCCTATTGCACCTTTATGATGAGGGAATTCCTCTCTCGAGCATTAAATGCCTAATTCATACATATTCTAATAATCACATTAATTTCTATACCACATATGATATTAATATAACCTATATATATAATTTGGGTTTTTTTCCTAGTCGACACTTAATCTTTGTGGCTTAATTCGTTTTTCGATCATTTAATCGATTTTCAACAATGAAATCCTATAGATATATTATAATTCAATATTTATCATCTATTCAAATCCAATTTGGTTTTTTAACTCAATGTCTTATATAGCCCATATAGATCAGATTCTAATTCTTAACAATTCAACATCATAACACTTAAATTGAATGAAAATCCTTAACAATGGGTTGTTAGAAACTTGAGAAAGTTTTGATTTTCATCAATTATGGAAAAACTTTAATTTGCTCAAACCCTAACTCCTGTTCTTGCCTAATTTTTAGGTCAAATCGAAAAAATAAAGCTTAGAAGAGGTAAAGGACGTTGTATTCTTATAATTTTTTATGAAAATTTTGAGTTTATTTGGAGGGTTTCAATAAATTAAAAAGGAAAGAAAATTGTAGGAAGAGAAAGCAAGGAGAGATCGGGGAAGGATGCTGGTAGAAGAAAAATGAACAATTCCCCCTTAATAATGCCTTGAGTAATTACGAAAATGTCTATGAGTATATAAAGCGAAGAAAATTCTAGAAATTGATAAAATTGATATTTTATAGAGGTTAGGAGTCAAACCAATGCCGTTTTGCTTGGGAGGGAAAAACTGACACTAAGATCAACACTAGTCTGGTATATTGGATGCTAGTTGCTTCTGGTTCTGGGTGCTAGGGTTTCCTTCGTTTTAGCTTTCGTCCTCCTCTATTTTTGACATTCTTTTTTCCTTCAGTAGACGTTTGTTTTTACTCTAATTACTTTTTATTTGATCGTTTTTTGTACTATTTAGATATCTAAAATTTTTTAATTAATTATCAGCCTTGATTTGTAGGAATTTCGCTACGAACTTCGAGTGTTCAATAGATTCTATAATAGAACCTCTTCCATAACCTACCATTGATCATCTAAATTTTTCTTAATTCATTATTAGACCTCAATGTAGTGTCAACTACATGTTATTTATACTCAGACGTGCATAAAATGAAAATGAAAAAATATTCTTATATAATAAAATAATTAAAATAACCCTAATTAGAAAAACAAGTATTAGACTGATTGTCATACCCCGACCCTAGTGGGCCACGTGGCAACCATCGCGAATCCCAGAAATACATCATATTTCTTAGGATGTACCCCTAGAACCCGCAAGACATTAATACCTATTTTCAAACTCATTAACCAAAAATAAAACAAAATATGGAAAATGGAAGATTTTCAATCATATAAATATCAATCCCTGTATTTTATAAAATACAATACATAATACTTTATTACAAATCATTTTCTATGCTGTGGACCATAATGTAAAAACATGAGTCGAGTACTTGAAAGTTTGCTGAATCACACTTCAGCTATGCTATGTTACGCCCGACTACACTATCCTGAAATGAGAAAGTGAGGGGTGAGTATTTGGAAAATACTCAGTGAGTAGACAATAAATAAAACAGAAATCAGAGGCCTATGGATTGATTACGGCAAATCCTCGTAATTATAAACCCAATCCTAGTGAAATGTGGCATCATATTCATGACAGGAAAATCAATATCACATCAAATGTGTATAACCCCTCGGTCTATAGGATTCCACCCACTCTATCTGAGCTGTATGGCCGATCAGCAACCTTGATTGGGGATGTGTGTCTATGTATGATATCCCTCGGCCTATAGGATCCTATCCACTCCCCTCAGAGCTGTATGACTGATCCGAAACCCTAGTTGGGATACAGTATAAGAAGGCTAGCATACTTTAGCCTGGATATGTAGATTCCACCCATCCATCTTGGACTGTATGACCCATTAACATTTCAGGGACTATTGGATTCCACCCACTCTCTAAGAGCTGCATAGCCAATCCTCACCCATATAGTCATTAGCATGGCACACAAAATCATAATTCAAAATTATCGGCCCATCAGAGCAAATCAAATAACTAGTGGCACATAAGGCCAACACCCATTAGTGGCTCCTAAAGCCAAAACAATGCTATGGCTCATAAGGCTAATCAATATAGTGGCACGTAAGGCCAAAATCAAAATTTGTGGTTCATAAGGCCAAAACAACTAGCATGGTAACCCGATCATAATGCATACTCTGTGATGCCACATTCACATACATATATAACATTGACCTCCGACCTCACAATCACGATATCAATATATAACATAGGCCTCCGATCTCACAATCACAGTTTCAATACATACAATAGGCCTCCGACCTCACATTTATGGCAATGTAGGTTTCACATTCAAACCTATCTCTATCACAAACAAGGGGACAACCCGACCACCACACAACATACATCCAACGCCTCCTTATTTCACTCACATATACATATCCACATGCTATCCTCTAGGATTATACTCATTCATACATAACAATAAATGAGGTAAAGGGAAAGAAGGTGTCCACTCACTATCTTGGGGTGGGAAACCACCCTCTCAGTATCCTCCTTGTGGCGGAGATCCTCCAATCTCAGCTGTCGCTCCTAGATACACATACAAATACATATCACAAAGTACGTGCATGATGCAATGCATGCTCATGCTACCTCGC
>JAVXUL010155924.1:0-13723 GCA_035590515.1 Trichilia minutiflora | reverse complement strand
AGAAACCAAGAGAATATTTCCAGAGGATAACCAAGATTTTATTCAACTCAAATCTTGAACAAAGAATACAGAAGATATATTTTTTCGTGTGTATTTCCTCAGCTGCTCTGGTTTTTATATATTCCTAGCAACCTGTGTTAACTGAAAAACCAGAAAATTAATCCAGCTGGCATCTTGCATTCTTCAAGAATGACCAGGATATCTTACACCTATAAAATGACTCCTATACCCCTTTCGTTTATTTTGTTTACTGAATCAAAAAAAATCCAACAAATACTATGAACGCAAGTTATGTGCTCTAACATCAGAAGTTAGTTACGCATTGTTCATTGAAAGCCAAACAATAGAGTATCGCGCAAATAGTTATTTTCTTTCCTTTCCCACTGATTCCTCCCCAACCAAAATAATTATAATATTTTAAACAGTTCGTCTGTGTGTGCATGTTTTAACATCAAAAACATGACAAAAAATATTCTTCAGCTTCCACTTAGATTCTTCTTCCCTAATTTTAAAAAAAAGAAAAGAAAGAAAACTTACTTCTGAATATCAATATCTTTGTTCTGAATAGACAGAATCAGCTTCAAGTTCCTCCATGGATTCCTTTCTTCAAGCTTCTGGTCAGGTTCCATTTCTGTTGGTTCATTCTCTGATGAAATGGTACTTCGCGCTTTGCTGCATTTTTTGTTCACTTCGGTGCTCGTGAGCTGTCTCTTCTTCCTCTTTGCCGATCTCAAAGAGGAATCAGCCATTGTTTACTAATGTTTTGTGTTTCAGCTAAATTCTAAGTAAACCCAGTGGAAGGTAGGGTTTTACAGAATTGGCAGTAGGGTTTTAGCATATTAGATAGAAAACACAGAAAACAAAACATCACGACGAAAACTTTGAATATTTGAAAAACAACGACCCGAGAATTCTCGCCCGAACTTGTTCCAATGGCAGCTAAGTCACGTTGATACTGCGATTTAAAAGAAAAATTATTTTTCCAATCTACAAGTATTTAAATGATTATCCTTCAATAAAATTAACACAATGTCTAACCGTAAAAAATATTGTAAAAAATATGATAAGAATAAAATTAAAGAAATTTATTTTTAAAATATTATTGCAAAAAATAAGATTTATTTTTTTTAATTGTATGAAAGTTAATTCTATTGAAGGATACTAATTTAAGTACTTTTAAGAAATAAAAATTAAATTTATTTTATTGTTTATTATTTTATTAAAGTATAACAATCTAAAAGCAATTTCCCGTTAAGATTAGGCTATTATTATTATTATTATTATTATTATTATTCATTGTTTTTTGTTTTAAACTTTCTGTATTTAAATTGTAAACGTATAATTTATAATATAATATAATTAATTTCTTTTAATGCAATCCAACTTTTTTATATTTTCTTTTACTGATAGTTTTGCTTCAAAAAATTTGTTACATTACATCCTACTACTGCTGTTACACAAATTTATATATATTTTAATAATTTTTTTTATATAATAAAAAATATCAGTTCTTACTATGCTCTTATTACTTAAATTCTTATAAAAAATATACCTTCTAAATTTAAATACGAATATAAAAATAATTATTTAATATATTTTTATTCATTAAATCACGTTTTAAAGGTAACATATTTATTACCTCACATATTTTTTTCTTTCTTTTTTTAAAAGCTTACATATTTTATAATAAAACAATGAATTTAAAACATAAGATTTGAATAAAAAAATATTTAAAAAATACATATAATTTATTTTTATTTATTCTTGTCCAAATGTAAAATATATAATTATATAATATTAATCATATAAATTTGTATTAAAATTTCTATAAATAAGAGTATACACACAAGCATACTATTTAACTAATACAGTTAGAGATGCTATGTACAATTGTTTATAAATAATAGTATTAAATATTACGCTATACAAATTTATGATACGAGGACTCGTATTAAATTTAAAAGAATAATGCTATTAAGCTATACAAATTTTTATACATCGATTCAGTAGTATGATTGTTATGTTTTATCTCGTGGTACATTATTTATTTTTGATGGTTGTATTAGATTTATATTTTTATTAATTAATAATAATATATTATATTAATTTATATACAAGAATTTGTATAAAAAATTTATATTATTTAATTTAAAATATAATAAATTATATTAATAGCAGATTTTCATGCTACATTGTTATAATTACATTGTATATTGTATATGTTACTAAATTTTTTATTGCACTTTTAGGACATGTTTGTTTCATCATTGTTAATTAAAAAATTATATAATTGGATATAATTATATAATTTTGATGTGTTTAATTAATTATATAATTAACCATGTAATTTGTATAATTGAATCTCTTAATTATATAGTTTAATTCTTACGGAATTAGAATAGGTATGATTATATAATATAATTAAACAGTTATATTTTTTATTTATAAATTTTAATTGAATGTATAATTAATGAATTTGAGAATATATTATATATATTACATACTTTTGAGTAAATATTTTGAATATATATTATATATTTATTATATAAAATTAATAAATTTGTATAAATTTATACAAGCACCGAAAAGTCACGACTGAGCTTGTTTGTTTTTCTAAATCTTCGAAACAAGCGGTACCGATTCTTACGGTTAGTAAATCTCAGAAAATTAATTTATTAATTTTAATTGAATTCCCAATCATGCAATGAATTCTCTTCGTCTTCTTCTTCTTCTTCTTTTCAATAAATTTTTCTGCAATTCAGTGCATGTTGGTCTCTGTCTCAGTCTCTGTTAAAAATGGCTGAATCCTTTTCAACAATTAACAGATTATAGAATGAATATACGGATATAAATAAAATTAAAATTGACACATGGATACTATGCAAACGGTTGCTGAGAATGAAGAATGTGATTTTTCGAAGCTGTCGGAAAAGCCAAGGCCACTGAATATGGATAGACAGAGATCGTTTGAAGAAAGGTCGCTCAGTGAACTATCTATTGGATTTTCTCCCCGTTTATTGAATAGAAACATTGATAATGGTTCTCGGTTAGCGCTTGATCAGCTAGACGGTGCATTTTCCCCAGGAAGAAGGTCGGGGTTCAATACGCCGAGATCGGTGATCGGATTCGAGTAGCATCCGATGGTCGGAGAAGCTTGGGATGCTTTGCGACGGTCGTTGGTGTATTTTCGAGGAAAACCAGTCGGAACCATTGCTGCATTGGATAATTCGGAGGAAAGGCTTAACTATGATCAAGTATGTGTGCATATTTAAATGTTCGATTTTGCATGTTGTTTATTTAGAGCCTTTTTTTTTTATGTTTACATGTACTCATAAACTTTTGATCCATTTCTCTTGTATTAATAGCAATAATAAGTTGATTAATTGTAACTTGTATATTATTTGTTCTTTGCTTTGAGCTCATTTTTGACGTTGGAAAAATTATATGGTTGGTATTTAATGTATGATGATTGGAATTGGACTTCATTTGTCCAGGTGTTTGTTAGAGATTTTGTTCCAAGTGCATTGGCTTTTTTGATGAATGGCGAACCAGAGATAGTTAAGAACTTTATCTTGAAGACTCTTCGCCTGCAATCATGGGAGAAAAAGATTGATCGATTTCAGCTTGGGGAAGGGGTAATGCCAGCTAGTTTCAAAGTGCTCCATGATCCAGTTAGGAACTCTGAGACTTTAATGGCTGATTTTGGTGAGAGTGCAATAGGAAGGGTTGCTCCCGTTGATTCTGGATTCTGGTGGATCATATTACTTAGGGCATACACAAAGTCAACCGGAGATAGTTCGTTGGCTGAGTTGCCAGAATGCCAGAAGCTAATCTTGAGTTTATGTCTTTCAGAGGGGTTTGACACATTCCCTACTCTTTTATGTACTGATGGATGCTGCATGATTGATCGAAGAATGGTAAGTTCTCATAGTATATTATCTCTTTCACAGTTATTGTGGTCATAATTCATATTAAGTTGATGGTGAAGTATTTGATGAATTATTTTTCATATTATAATACAAATGCTATTATACTTCTGTGGACAATGATTCTTTTATGAATCACGGGTTTATGTTAAACTTTTGGATTTTTTTTTGTTGGGTTGAGATCTTACTCATTTTATTGTATCTATTTTCTGCCTTTTTTTCCTTTAATCTAAATTGGTGTGTCTTTCTCACCAATTCTAAGTTGCATTTGGAAGTTTATTAATTGTTTATTCAATAAATGGACAACAATCACTGTCGTAAGTTCATATAATCAATTCTTAATTGCTTAATCCTATCTGCCATCAGTTATTGTCAACTTTAACCACATTTATTGCTCTATAGTTATTGATTTAGTGCTTTGTTTTCATTCAGTTTCTTTGTGCTTTCTTGGTTGACAAACATTTCAAGAATAAGGATATCAGCTGATTAAATACCAAATAGTCCTTTTTTCTCTAGTGGCAATATTAAGATTTAAAAATTTAGTCTATACTCTAGATAACTAGCATTTCTGTCATCCTTGTGATACCTATAGATCAATTTGACAAAATAATTGTAATTGATTTTTGTCTTCTGTGACATTGCTTATGGTTTAGATTCCAAGTAGTAGCAGTGGATATTACTTTATCCTTCAAGATACCTTTACCTTTGTTGAGCACTGTTTGTGTCAATAAGTTAGCTTATGAAATGATATATTGTATTTGTTTCCTTTATCTTTCAATTCTGCATCTTCGACTTCGTTCTTTTTGCTTAATTTCAGGGTGTTTATGGGTACCCTATTGAGATTCAAGCACTGTTCTTCATGGCTTTAAGATTTGCTTTGGTTTTACTTAAGCAAGACCATGAAGGAAAGGAGTTTGTTGAAAGAATAGTTAAACGCCTACATGCCTTAAGTTATCACATGAGAAATTATTTTTGGCTAGATACGAAGCAGCTCAATGATATATATCGATATAAAACAGAGGAGTATTCTCACACTGCAGTCAACAAATTTAATGTAATTCCTGAGTCACTTCCAGAATGGATTTTTGATTTCATGCCAACTAGAGGTGGCTACTTTATCGGCAATGTAAGTCCCGCAAGGATGGATTTCCGTTGGTTTGTCTTGGGCAACAGCATTGCAATTCTTTCATCATTGGCCACTGAAGAACAATCAAATGCAATTATGGATCTTATAGAATCACGGTGGGAGGAGTTGGTTGGAGAAATGCCTATAAAGGTTTGCTATCCAGCCGTAGAAAGCCATGAATGGCGAATTATTACAGGATCTGATCCAAAAAACATCAGATGGAGCTACCATAATGGGGGATCTTGGCCAGGTATGTTCTGTATTATGCAACTTCTTTGCAAACAACTAGGACTCACTCAAACTATCTATGCTTTTCTAAAACTTGCAAGATCTGGTCTGTCGGGCGTCTTTAATTTCAGCAATGTTTTATGATAATGATTCCGTGTACCTGGATATTTGTTCAAGAATTATTTAGGCTAGCTGACCAAAATTTGCCGCTTATGCATTATGGAGGTCTACACTATCTCACAAATTTACATGCACATAAGTATGTTTTGTATATTGTAAACCTGGCCTTGATGAACAATAGAAAATGGAACATGCAATTGTTTTCAATATTGTTTCACCTTTGTTCTTTGTTCTTTGATTGCTCCATCATGTACCTACCATAATTCCAACACCATGTTTGGACAACTTGAAGTTCATAGTTCCAATCTATTTTATTTTTTCATTTTAAAATCCTACTGGTATGTTTATTATGAAATTCATTTTGGGTACATGGCAATGGGTGTAGTGCTTTTATGGCTTCTCACTGCTGCATGTATAAAGACTGGCCGCCCACAAATTGCTAGACATGCCATTGAGCTTGCTGAAATGAGGTTGCTGAAAGACAGTTGGCCTGAATATTATGACAGAAAGCTCGGTCGATACATAGGGAAACAGGCTCGTAAATTCCAGACTTGGTCGGTCACCGGTTACTTAGTGGCAAAGATGATGTTAGAAGATCCTTCTCATTTAGGTATGGTATCACTTGAGGAAGACAAACAATTGAAGCCCCTATTGAGAAGATCAAATTCATGGACTTTCTGATGTCCATTTTAGCTTTCAACCTTGTATGCAGTAAAGGTAGAGAGATACACAGAGAGAGCTAAAATGAATTTTGCTATCTTTAGTTTCATATTTCCATGTAGGTGTTTTAGCATGCATCATATATCATGTCTTTTCCCTTATTCAATATTTGCAATGCCATTTTTTTTGTTTCTTAATCTTGCCTTCTATATTATTTGCTTTCTGTGTGATTCATTTAAGGGATATTAATATACAAAACGACCTTTAGAAATTAGCTTTTTCTTCTCAATCAAAAATATCTAAATAATTTTTTTTTTCTCATTATTTGGACGTATTGGGCTTCAAAATTTTTTAATCTCCATTAGATTCCTTTCAATTACAAGACTTGCTTTCATTTTCCTTGATTGTATCAAGACTGAAAGCCAAAAAAGGCAATTGACTTTATCAATAATAATTGCCTGCTGTTTGGCTATTTGTTTTGATAATTAATATTTAGCTATGTATTTAAAAATATTTATTAAATATTTAATACATAATTAGATATTAATCAAAATAGTATTTGGAGTGCTTAATGAGTAGCACTGGTATTTTGAAAGTGATAATTAGCACCATGTAAATTACTGATACATGAATGTGTGTTGCCTACTAATTGTGTTTAAAGGCGTTTATTAAATTTAATTAGCATTAGATTTTACTTATTTTAGTCTTTTGCAATTAGCATTACCAATTTTAATGAATTTTTGTAAAAGGTGTTAGGAAAAAAGAGTTAAAGTATATACATAATATGAGCTCAATGAAACATAAGCTCTTTCCCTTTCTCCTCCTCTCTTCAAAATAGATTCTTAATTAATTTTCTTAAAAAATGCAAACAAAAAAAAGCATTAGAAACAAAAGAAACACCAAGTTACTTCGATCCTTCCATATTTTCTTTTCATTTTGCCCAAAAGTTCATTATAGGCATCATTTTTGGTTGGGTTTAGGCCAGTTTAGGCCTAGCTTCTATTTTAATCCACATTGAAAAACTTATTTATTTTATTAATTATTTTGTATAGACTTATTTTAAATTTAAGGTAAATAAATCAATGAGTTGAAATAATTAAATCAATATCAATTAAGTAATTAAATAATTTTCTCACCTAAAATAAGTGCATCTAACAGGATGGTATTAACTATCATAAATTTTAAATAAACAAAAAATATTTTATAATGAATTATTATAAATGTGTTGCTGTGTCATGCTTCGATATTAGGAATTCGATACGTCATAATCATCGCAAATTCAATAAATATATTTTATTAACTAAAACATATTTTAAGAATAAGTAAGGTATCAAAATTTTTTTTAAATTCATTTCAAATATAAACAAAATATTACAACTTTTAAAATATAAATCAACATCATATTTCAATACAATCTCATTACAATAATTACTCGTGTCAAAATAAATCACTATATTAAATATTTGATCAAATAAAATATATAAATTCAAATTTATTTAATACAATTTGTTTGTTTAATAGATCATAGTACTTGAAGTAAATTGAGTATCTGAAAATTGTACTGAAACTCTTATCAAATTGAATATGCTTATATATGACTGTGGTAACCTGAAATGAGAAAAAGAAGGGTGAGTATTTAAGAAAATACTTAGTGAATAGATATCAAAACATAATTTCATAAATAAAATAACATAAATAGATTACGAAAAATTATCATAATCTAAAAAAATCAATATTTACTCTATTTATTCATAAATAAAAATGTGACAAGAATACAAATCATTGATTTCTCAATAAAAATCAAGAATAATCAATGCTTCTCGATTTATAGGATTCTATCCACAACTATTAGAGATTAATTATCACGTCCCAATCTATGGGTCCCATACGTGACAACCGTCATAGATCCTCAAGATGTATTCAATCACCAGAATACACCCTGTGAGCCTATAAGACCTTTACAAAACCAGTATAAAAATAGCACTTCCAAACAAAACTGTCCAAACACTCAAACTTCAAATCCGTTTCTCAAGCAATCACAAACACATCAAAATGTATATACGTCAATCCATTCATAAAATATCCGTCAAAATAATAACATGTGGAGTCAAACCATCCACAATGAAATTAAAATGTATAGTTACAAATCTCTTTTACAATCTACAGGAAAATAAATAAATAACACAACAAGTTCTTATAAACACAAATTCAGTGGACTATATCTTAACCCGGTGAGTCAATATATGTATACCTGAATCACCCGAAGTCTGAAAGAAATCACCACCAACTGAACTCGCCCAAAACTTTCTAAACTTGAAACTGGAGAGTAAAGGGGGGATGAGTATACGAGAGTATAATCAGTGAGTGAACTAAAACTCTAAAGAAATAAATAGCACTTATTCCATATAAATAAGAAAGCATAGCTGGAAAACATTATCAAACAATCTGGTTTAAAATACTTCTTTTAGTTTAAAAACTTCGAAAGGAGTATATCGAAAGTCATTGGACTGACTCCCTTTCTCAGAGATTACCTTGATCTTGAGCATCCCAAGATCGTCAATGGATTTATATACAGAGAAAAACGATGAGGTATTATAAAAATTTTAATTCAACATGCAAGAATAAAACTATGTAGGATTTGGTTAGAAAACATGCCCACCACTGACGTTCGCCTTGAGTTAGCCACATGGTGACATAGGTGACTAACTTGACGAGACTCATAGGTGGTCAAATTACATCATATCCTTACAATAACGCAATCTATACACCACCTTCACCTGTTAAGTCTCCACTCACCTAGGCGACCTCTATATCAGGTCGACCCTAGGCTACCTCACCCTGTAGCTACAGTCAATATACCCGACCTTCATGACCGTTATCACCAATATGTATACATATATCCATGTACTCATACAAATTCAATAGATCCACAAGGATCTTAATAGTTATCAATAAATCATAAACAATTCAAATCATATCGAAAGTTATACATGATGTCATTTAACTCATACTTGGCCTCCGGCCATCATTTAAATAAAGATATTTATCCCAAACCATGCAAGTATAAGTTTGTAGCATAAAACATAATCATAGGAGGCAAATCATTAAACACAAGAAATTTACTTTATCCAAACATTTACAAATATTTTAGAATACCAGAAAAACATCATAAAGATAGTAAAATGAAAATAATGTCCACTCACAGTCTAGGGAGGGTACACACTCCCTAGTTTCTCTTATTTCTCGACACCTCACGCGGTTCTCTCGCTCGCGTATTATTGCCTAAACACATATTTAATAAACCATGTCAATACATATTTGTAAAACACAAATAAGACTCATAGGCATGCAATGTATGTTAACCCGGATTTTCTAAAATCGGTTAACACGCTTTATAGGATAAAACCCTTATTATACAATCGGTTATCCAACCCTTCACACCTAAAAAACCCATTATAGCTAAACTAGCATATTTCGACTCATTTTCTTGGAAATTTGAAGAAAATAAACTTTTCTTCCATTTTCATAGTGACCGAACCTCCATCACAAGAGGAGGAGGAAGAACCAGAAGAGAGAGAGAGAAAATTCTCTTTCTTTTTCCATCGAAGGAAGAAGAAAACCTTCTTATCTCTTCATTTATTACCTTGTATAATTATCTTCTCTTGGCCAATCAAAATTGATCCAAATATGGGCTATTTATCATTTAAAAATAAGTGAAAAAGTTGAAATTATCATTAACCATTAATGAGTTTGAGTTTTCCATCCTCTATGATAAATTACCAAATTATCATTGATAAATTATTTATTTTCCTTAACCATTAAAAAATAAATAATTTATTTAAATTAATTAATAATTAATTAATTTAATTTAATGATTTCATAAATCAATGATAACAATTACCATATAGCCCATAAGATAATTATCAATATGACAACCAAGTATATTAACTTACCATAAGTTTCACATATACTTATATTGTCATTCATTCTTTAACTATTTAAAGAATTATAAATATATATCTTATATATATTATTCGGCCTCTTTATTATTCCGGAATGTACTAGTCTTTGTTTTGAATAATTTCTCTCTTGAGAACAGCTTCCAAATGCATAAGGTTATTGGTGTGACTATAAAGGTTCATAGTACACTCGATTGGGTGGTTGGGGCTTGGGACCTTGAGTTCAAGGTCCTGAGTTCGAATCCCTCCACTGCAAACGTCCGACTGACGTGCCAAGGTGGAGGCCCCGGTTTATTTCTGTACTTGGTACCACTATGGGTGGTCTCTACACACGCACCTAGTGGTTAAGGGTAGGGCTATGTGTTCTACAGTCATGAGCTCCGCGGGAGTAGGTACCTATCCCCGTGTGTGGCTGGACGTCGTAGTGATGGTTGAGTATGAAAAGTTTAGGGTTACAAAAAAAAATAAAGGTTTATAGTGAATTAGCTGAAGTCATTTCCAAATATTTTAGAACTCAACGACTATGGTTAGTATCTAGCAATATACCATAGTCCCTAATTCACAATAAAGTAATTCTTCATCAAACTTTACTATGATTGTACGTAACATGTTGGTAACATCCCTCTATTATCATATCCTGATCAAATTAAGGTTTATGGTATGTCAATACCCTAAATTTGATCTTTTACGAATTATCGATCAATATGTCCTGAACACGGCACCATGAACTCCTTCATGTGACTATATTTAGCTCTGACTAGAGACTTTGTTTCAGATATTTATCGACATTCGTTGAGGAACTCGAACTAGGATAGAGTCAGCGGGTACACACAATCATTCTGTACGAGCCAACAGATTCCATCTTGATTGTCAACTGAACACCTATATGAACAAAGTAGACCCACATTGGCTTCTTGTATAAGCTTGATTAGCCCTGCACTTATATATTATATAAAACATACTCATCCATACAGAGTTCGATTCTAAACATCTCATGTCAAAGGAATACATCTCACACTAGTACAATCTAATAATAAATCATTGACTACATACAGACCATGTAATTGATCGTTGATTGGCCACATTCGATAAATAATTTACAAACTATAAATCCATACTAATATCCTTATAATAATACTCATATTGTCAGCTTACGTATATCAACCTATAATATCTTTAGACGTCATACAGTATGCTTACTATATAATATTGATGCCCAGTCAAAATCATTTAAATAGGGAATAAGTTTGATAATTCTAATTGACAATTATCTATACTATTCATACACATACTTTATTATCTAGCATAATTTAATAAAGAAAGTAACATACATGTGTGAATAAAGAACTATTTCTTTTATCATTATTAATAAAATGATAATCCCAGAAATCGATGACACTAATGGTTTCTAGAGCACACACTAACAAAATCCCACTTGCACTAAAGGCATTCGTATGGTATCATATACCTATCTTTATAAAATATTGGTCCAATTGCTTCAGTGTCATCACTTTAGGCAGATGGTTAACAAGAAAGTTTGCTGAATTTGTTTTCTTTATCAATATCTCTTCAGTACCAACTATTTCTCTCAAATATGATATATTTGCTGAATATCAATAAGGCTTTTGGCGTGTAATTTGGTTCCTGATGTTTATGCGATAATTCCAATATTATCACAAAGTAAGATTATCATATAATTTATATTGGGAACCACACTTAGTTTATATACAAACTTGTGTATCCAAACAGCCTCTTTTGTAATTTCTTAAACAGCAATATATTCAATTTTATAAATAAAAAGAATATGGATGTAAACAGTTTATCATCCATGTCTAACTTGAAGCCAGAGATTGAGACTGTTACATGGATTTCAATGTTGAATATTCAACATTTGAAATCTATAACTCAATTTTAAATCCTTGGTACTTCTCAAGTAATTAAGGATTATGTTAATAACTGACCATCATTATTCCTTAAAATTATCTGATATCTATTAGTAACAATGACAACATATCATATATCAAATTATGTACATAGATTTGCGTACATTACCTTTAGCTAAAGCATAAGGTACATTACACATCTGCTGTGCCACTTCATCAATCTATTGACCAAAATCTTCAGAAAGATTAAGACTGTAAAAGAAGGGCAGGAGAACTCTCTTAGAATTCTCAATGTTGAACAACTTCAACATTTTCATTATGTACAATTTATTTGAATAATCATATTATTCTTTTTGATCTATCATTATAGATGCATTTACCAAGGATATAGGTTATTTCTCCTAGATCTTTGATTGAGAAGGTTCTGTATAACCAGTTATTACCTTAGTCATCACGCTAATATTATTTTCATCAATAATATATCATGTATATATTATATTGAAAACATAATAGCATGATCTACAACCCTATGATAAACACAAGGTTCACCTGGGTTTTGTTTAAATATCAAACAATTTGATTATAGTATCAAATCCATTATTCTAGCTCTGAAAAGCTTGCTTCAATCTATAAATGGATCAATACAATACGCATACCTTATTTCTATCTACAGTGGATACCAACCCTATAAGTTGTTATTATTAAAACTATTCCTCAAACTCTGTTGAGAATTCTGTTTTAACAACCATCTGTCAAATATAAAAATCATGGTATACATTAATGACTAAATCAATTTGGATGATTTTAGGATACCCATAAATAGGATTCTATAATCTAACTATTGTTTATGAGTATACCCTTATGTTACCGGTCATGTTCTATAGGTCTATACCTATTCATCCAGTATTTTTAGTCATTATCCTGAAACCCTTTTCAGGATTGCTTCTCATAATTTCTAGAATCATCATAATGATTTACTTCTCCCACTAAGCACGAATCAAAATTCTGCATATGAAGAAATTTGTATTGTACTTTAAGTTATGACACATTAAAAAAATCTTGAGCTAGAATTTAATGCTGAGGTGTACTCGTTAATAGTATCTTTATTGGCTTAAAGTTCTACAGACTTTTCTTTATATTTAACACTTTCCTTTGCATCAACTTCTTCTAAGAACTATTTTTCAAAGAAGTGTGCAATTTGACTAATCAAACTTCTTTGATTAGACTAAATGGAAAGAAAATATTTTAAACCATCTTTAGGATATACTATTAATCGACCTTTCTCATATTTTATATCCAGCTTATCAAAATTAACAAGCTTAATATAAACTGGACAATCCTATATTATCATATAATATTATTGGGGTTCAATGCTTTCCATATCATATACAGAACATTAAATGACTTTTGACAGAAATTTATTCAGAATCTTTACAGTGTGTTATCAGTAAATATTTAATATTTATCGTAGATTATATCATATCCAATAAAGTATGATTTAATTTTTACCCTGATGAATTAACGGTGAAATGATTCCATTACAATGTAATGGATGTTATTGAATAACATTTATTCAATATTAAGAACATTACTATTATTATAAGTCTTCATAAGACTATTAAGGTATAAAGAACAATTTCTCTACTAATGTTCTTCCTTCTCACAATAGAAATATTTTCTATTTAATCTTGGCTTTTTTGATCTTAGTTAGAACTTTTATAAAGCTCTTTGTTTTATTAGGTTCAACTTTTGAGCCTAACAACTGTTGTAACTTAGACTTTATGCTAGTCCAACTAACTAAGGCTTCATGGACATCTACTT
>JAVXUL010155904.1:0-13727 GCA_035590515.1 Trichilia minutiflora | reverse complement strand
GTGAGTGTATAGTGGTAGCCTAGGGTTGACCTAGGAGAGAGGTCACCTAGGTGAGTGGAGGCTGCATAGGTGGACCGTTATATGATTGTAGTTGTGTTGTGATCTTGTGATGGGATTTGTCCACCTATGAGTCTCGTTGAGTTAGTCACGGATGTCACCTTGTGATGGCTCGAGGCAAACGTCAGTGTTGGGCATTTTTCTCATAAAGTGCATCTTTTATAACTATTATATTTTAAACCTATTTTCATAAGTTAGCATGTTTTTCTTGCATACAAAACCCACTGACAGTCTCGAAACGCCCATGGCCAGGGTAGTTATCAAGAAAGGAGTCAGCCCAATGACTTTATAATATAGTTTTGGAAACCTTTAAAATAAAGAAGTTTTCTCCCGGATAATTATTTGAGATGTATTTGGATGTATGCTTTAATGATATTTTATTTTGTTCACTCACTGAGTATATTCCCGTATACTCACTCTCCTCACCTCTCAGTTTTAGGGAAGCGTTAGGATAAGCTCAAGTGGTGGTGATCGCTCCTTAAAGGAAGGTTCAGGTATAATCTCCTCGACTCACTCAGGAAGACCATAGTCCACTGGCAGATCTTTCAGTTTTCTTTTTATTTATGAGGCTTGTATGAATACTGAATCGATTTGTGATGAATATTTAAACTTGTTTTGGGGACGGATTGACCCCATGGAGTTTATTATGATGAATGTTTTATTCCATTGTGCGCACAGATTTTATTGAAAGTGTTTGTGGCCTTGTTCACTTTTATATGGAGTTTGGGTGTTAGGATGGATTTATATTGGCAGTGCTTTGCAAATAGATTTTGTTAATGCCTTACAAGCTTATATGGTGTATTATGGGTGATTGAGTACATCCTGGAGATCTGTGACGGTTGTCAAGTGTGGAACCCACGTGTTGGGGCATGACAAAAAAAGTATGGGATCCTATATAGATTAGAAGTAGAAGAAAAGAAATTAAATGATGTTTATTTAAGAGGAAGCATGATAGAAGCGAGTCAAAATTTGGGAAAGCATAATTATGGCGATAGTTGTATAATAAGCTCGATGATTTTTAAAGTGGTACAAGCATTCCACCTAATGAGGTATATCGAATTTTGAGGATAAAATTTTTTTAAGATGGTAGATCTATAAACCCTTTTTCTTAAATTTGGGAATATTTTAGTCATTTTATTATCCAGAAGTAATTTTTGTTATTTTGACATAAACGTCATATAAATATAATTAATGAGTAGGGAACACGATGTTGAATTTAAATATAAAATTTAAGAAGATTTAGATGATAAATGATTAAGTTTAGAAAGAGTTTTATTAAGTTATCAATTGAACAATTAGGGTTGGAGTTAATTTCCTACTAATTAAGATAGGCAATTAGCTGAAAAATTTTTGTTACTTAAAGAGAACAAAGAGATAGTCAATTAAAAAAAAATTAGAGTAAAATTGAACGTCGAATGAGAGAAAAAATAGTATTGAAAATAGACAAACTCATGTGTTAGAAGACAAGGAAACAGTTAGAAAAAGTCAGAAGTAAATCGGTCAGGGATCTTCCCTAAAATTGACACCGAAAAGCCTTGATTAGTACCATATCTGGTGTCAATCATGACACCAATTTGCCCATTAACGTCGATTTTTGTTAGTGTTGTATACTCTAATACTATTCGTATTGTCAATTTTGGACATTTTGTATTGAGTTATTGTATATTATATACTGTACATATTTATCAATGAATAAAATTGTTTATCATTCATATGTATACGCTGCTTGTTTCAATAATCATACTAATAATAACATATGCATAAGAATTGTCTGAATAATTTAATTATCGAAATCGTTCCCTATGACAGTCGTATCGATTGGGCATTGATATAGTATAGTATGCATACTAAATATCTCTGATAAATATCATGAGATGATATTAGTACAAGCAATATGATAATTATATTATTAGGATATTAGTGTGGATTAATAGCTAAAGAACTGTTTATCGAACGTGTCCAAAATTATAATGAATCACACGAAAGTATGTAATTAATGATTCGTCATGTGATTATACTAGTGTGTTAATTGTTCCTTTGACTTGAGACGTTATTATCATTATTTGGTATAGATGAATATGACTTATATGGTGTATAAATACGAGACTAATCACGTCTTATACAAGAAGCTGATTTGATCACGTGTTGTTTATATTAAAATACGAATGATTGTCAATACAAGATCCGTTAACTCGAGATAAAGGATTTCAAGGTTTTATTGACTCAATCTAACTTCGAATTTTTAGTCGGATATTGATAAAAGTCTAAAATTAAAATCTTTAGCCAAAGCACTTAAAAGATACATGAAACAGTTTATGGTAATGAGTTTAGAGTATATTGATGATTAGTTCGAATTGTAACCAAGTTGTAGGATTTTGACATTCGTAAACCTTAACTTGTTGGGATTAGATTAACGAAAGAAATGTATAATCATATGTGAAAAGATTCGATGAAGTCGTTCTTTATTATGGTTTAGGGATTGTGACATATTGCTAAATATCAACCATAGTCGTTGAGTATCAAATGGTTTAATATAGGTTTAATTTAATAGATTCCTACTTATGGCTAAAATCACGATGAATCTAAGAGGTCACAACCAATAAGTAATGCTCATTTTTACTATAAGAGAGAATAAAATATTATCTATAAGAACGCTAGCATGCTCGTAGATAATATTATACTAAAAAGTGAAATTGTTTACTCGCTAAATTATTTATATTTAGATATAAAATTAGAATTAAAATTATCTTGTTCAAAATAAATTTGACTGGACTAGAAATCAAATTATCATATTTTTAAAATATGGGAACCTAAGTGATATTTTATCTTTACTATTATAAAGCTTGTTTAACAAGCTTTTGGACTTATTTTTCATTCATATTATTATCATGGGCAATTAAGTAAATGAAGGAATCATTATAAATAAGGATATTTATCAATTTTTCATAAATTAGGGCATTTTTTGTTAAAAGTTAACAAAATAAAAAGCTTTCCACAATCTTTTTCAATTCAGTCAGGGATAAAAAGGGCATTTAGGGTTTTGATTCTTAGAGATACTATTATTTTGGAGTTAAATCTTCATCAAAGCAAACTTAAGGTCAAAGAACTATACCTTTGTTTTATGATTTTTACTTTATTTTGTTGTATTTTGTGATTTATGCATATTAAAACCTCATCATGCATTAATAATCATACCAATCCATCAATTTCCCTTTGAACCAGTGCAAGATATCCTTCTCCTCTATAAATTGATAAAATTACCCCTTTTTAAAAATCTTCTCTTTCTCTTTCTTCTTAAATAGTTCAAGGATAATTTAATAATTTTCTAAGTATTATATATATACCAATAAGGAGATGATTGTTCATTCATCTTCTCTCCCATCTCTTCTCCATTTTTGTCTTTTATTTTCTGCAGTTTCTTCTTCATTCTATTTCCTTTCATTTTCACTTATCTTCCGTTTTTTACTTAAATTTTAAAAACTCAACGTTCTCTATCTCTTACTAGCTTTATTTTTTCGTTTTAATTAAAACCAACATGAAAAAAGTTAGGGTTTATTGTTTATATGAGTGATTTTCAACAATCAATAAAGATTAAAATCTTTTAGAGTTATTGGTAAGATTATTAATAGTTTTATAACATTATTTTTATATTTAAATGTATTTGTAATTTTAAGATTTACTATTTATCCATAAATTTAAGTTAAATTATAATACATCGACTTAAATTGTGTTATTTAAAGTGTAAAATAGATGCATTTGAGATTAAATTATAAAGAATTAGAATTTGACTTGTGAACATTTTATGAGGCAGTAAATAAGATATTATATAAATTAGGGTTTTAGTGTTCATTTAGAAATTTCGCATAATTACATTCAAGTGAGATATGAATTAAGATTTACATGCTAGCATTAGTAATTTGGAACTAAATTGTAAGAAATTATATTAGATTTGGTAGAATTGGTTATAGATAGTAAATTGACGTCCAAATTGAGTTAGGGTTTAAGGAATGAATGTTGTTACGAGAACGACCATAAAATTTCATTGATAAAAATCAGACAAATGATCAAAAACAGATTTGAATACAATAAACGGGCATCGATTTGGAAATTCTATTAGTGTATATATAATTGTGTGAATAGGATTATATTATTATCATTTGAGGTATAAATATTAATGTAAATATTGATATACATAATTAGACACCAAACACTTGATAGAGGAGCTCGATCAAAGTAAGGAATTATAAGAAGTGCGTATCCTCCCTACGTATGAGTGCACTCATTTTAAATTATTTTTCATTTTTTTCAAAAATATTTACAAAACTTATATGTTTTCAATATTTTAAAAAGTTAGATAATTGTTTTATATTTGATGTTTAATTCAAATATTGATATATGATTTGCTTTTATAAATGAATGTATAAATAGCCTATATTAATGTTGATTCATATGTAAGGCTGTGAAACTAGTTCTAAATTTATGAGAACTTTATGAATGATCATTTGTTTTGCTTATTGAATTTATATTATGATTTTACAAATGATAATAATTTTATAAATAATGCACGATTTTGTAATGATATTGATTTTATGATGTATTTGACATGTTTAGATTTTATTTGGATATGAAGATTGGATTTGAGATAATAATGGCTAGTATGATTTGGATTTGTTATAATGATATGGTCAATAGACCAGGTTTATATGATTTGTTTTATGATATTATGACTGAAGAGTCATCTGTAGTTACAAGATATTTAGTAGCCTAGGTACGAATCAAGGTAATGACCGTTCTAGGCGAGTGGTAAACCAATGAGACCGTTATAAGGAGATGATGATTTCATTTGTGGTAGAGTGACCCATCAGGTGACAACTTTATTATAGAAAACAATCACGTATGAATTTACGGACTATTTAAGGGTTAACATCAGTGGTAGACAAAGTTTTTAGCTAATAAATCATGCATTGATCATTTTAAATAAGAATTATTTGTATTATATGATCATTAGCTTTCATATGTATAATGAAAACCCAATAACAACCCAAGATTGCTCTTGATCAGAGTGAACGCAAAGAAAAATGCCAACCTGATTATTTTATATAAATAGACCATCTTTTTAAAATGTTTTAAAATATTTCCTTTGTTTTTCATAATTTATTTTATTTTCGAAAATCATTTGTTAACCTTCTTAGTTAAATGTTATTATAAATGTGTGTGTATATATATATATATATATATAACTGTTTTGTTTATTTGTCCTTTCACTGAATGTACATTTGTATACTCATTCTCATCACCCTTTAATTTTAGGTAATATAGAGCATAACTAAGTGAGCGAATGGTAGTAATTACATAAAGACTACAAATTTTAGGTATATTCTTGATCTCGAATCATTTATCTTAAATTTGAGTTTACTGAGTTATATAAAACATTTATTAAAGGTTTATGATGTTTATAAAAGAATTATAAAAAGAATTATCAATTTATATGTTTTGTATAATTTATTATTTGGATATCCATTGTTTTTATGGAAGTTGTTTTAAAGATTTATGAATTACTGATTGTTATTTTGAGAAAATATATGTTTAAACGAATTTGATGATGTTTATGAGATGATTTTTTATGGTAATGTTGAGATTTAGAAATAATTTTAGATCTTGAGGTTGATTGAGAAAATGATGTATGGATAAGATTTGAATTGTAGTTTGTTAGAGTTTGGATTGATTGAAATAGATATCAGGAGTGTTTTTATATGTTTTAAGTTTATAAATAGGTATTTTATATTTCTTAAAGGCTTTTGATATATATTTTAAGATTTAGAATGCATATAAGGAGTTTATGACAATTGACACGTGTAGGTTTTATGGTCAGAGGCATGATAGAAACCTTACTAATGCTCGATTAGAGTCTCAAAAAGTTATAATTTCTGTCGATTATCAAAAATGCTAATTTGCTTCAAAACCCTAACTCTCCTCCCTGTTGATTTCTTGTTCAAATTAAAAAAATAAAGCTTTGCAGAGGCTTTAAGGGTTGATTTATTTTTTACTTGAGTGAAAATTGAAGAATAATCAAAAGAAATTGCAAAAAGAAGGAGAGGAAGATTTGTCTAAAGCAGAGAGGGGAAGAGACGAGGAGGAAAGGAAGAGAGGAAAAGAGAAGGAGAAAAGACAATAATTCCTCCCTATGTTTGGCCTTTACTATAAGCCCTAAATAATTATAAATATGCCCTTGAAATTTTCTAGAATAAGAAAATTCTAGAAGGGGCAAAAAAAAATTTTCATAGAGAAAGAATGCAGGTTCATATCAAGTCTTGTTCATATTTTTTTATAAAGTATTGATTCTTTTGCACCAGGGATTGACACTTTCTCCTTTAAATATTAATACTTTATCAAAAGTGCCAATCTGATTATCTTGTAATTTCCTTTCAACTTTTGAAAATTCTGTATGTATCGATATTGAAATATTTTGACTTAAGAGTATCAATACTTTCTTTGAAAATATTGATTTGATTTGATCTAACTTCGTAATTTTTTTTCGTAACTCTCAAAAATTCTATGTATATTGATACTTTTTTAATATACATTGATATTTTTATAAATCGAATTGACACTTTGCTTCTTTTTATTTAAAATTTATAAAATATTATTTAAGTCTACTTATAAATAAAATTAATATTTAATTTTATTCAAATATCTATGTTTATTCAAATATCTATGTTTAAAACTTCAAAATATATATTTTATCAAACTAAATTCCTTAAATAAATATTAAATCTTAATATTATATCTACTGCTTGTTAACTATGCACGTGCATATTCATGGATACGATAAAAAATAATTATATTATCCCTAAACTTATAAATCGAGATTCATATTTAAATTTAAATATATAATCAATTATTTATTGTTTTAGATTTAAGTCTTTTTAATAAATATTTTTTAATTGAATTAATTTAATTTAATATAAATTAAACTGAAATGAATTTTATCTTAAATTCAATTAAAATTTGGTTTGTGTAAGAGTAATTGAGCCAAATTATAAGAAAAAAATAATTTTTAATGAAAAATTGCTAATTTTTGAAATAATAAGAGGGTAAGTGCTAATTATGTCAAAAAGCTAATTAGTATATTCCCTTATAATAATAACATATTGTAATCTAAATATTTGTAAAAATTTCGATATTTAAATAGAGGATGAGTTTGATTTATATTCATGTAATATTTTAGAATTTTAAACCTAACTTGTGATTGGATTGGGTTCATTTTGCTTATGCTTTTCACATTGCACCCGCACTTAATATTTTAATAAGTGTGCAGTATGGTGTCCCGAATACTTCCAACATATATTAAAACATAACCTTTATTTATTGTTCTTAAATTAGTCCATGGTAATGATGAATGCGATTTGCATAGATGAAGTTATCGATGTTTTAATAATAGTATCAAAAATATTTTTTAAATAAAATTTGACCAAAACAATAGAAAAGTCCAATCACCCATTAGCTAAAAATATCTCCTTTTTTCTAAAATTTAAGCTTTTCCCACCTCCTGTTTGACTTCAAAAAAGCTTGAATAGAGGCCCAAAAATTTTAAAAAATAAAATAAAAACAGTGTACCCATATGAGTTTGACTGATAGTCGATGGATCATAAAGAGGGAGATATATGTACCCTACAAAATATGTTGATCATTTTATACATACTGCGTGGCTCCAAATAGAGAGAGTTTTTCTTTGCCTCTTTCTCCCTTTCATTGATGTGGTTTTTATTGTTATAATACCCTCCTTAAGAATCAAGAACCAGACACAAAGAACTTCAGCAACAAAAGCCCAAGCTCTCTCTCTCTTCATCTTTCTTTCCCTCTTTCTGCAATAACTACAGTTTCTGCGACAAATACCTTCCACCTCTGATATATTATAACACTGAACCCCCATATTTTTCTTCTCTCTCATGCTCTTGCTTCTTTCTTACTCAATATCTTATGGAAGAAACAGATGAGTCCAATGCAAACAAGAAATGCAATACCAAAACCAGGAGTTTCAGAGGCAGAACTAATCCTCACAAACATCAGTACCAGCATCAGTTATGGCAATATTCAAATCATTTTGGGTTTTGTAACCAATACCAGTATCCAAGTTACCACCCAGCTTTGCTTCCGTTACCTCCTCCTATTCCTTCGCAACTTGCTTTAACTCCGTCTTTTCCTCAAAACCAAAGCTTTAGATCAAAAACCCCTTTCCAAAAACCTTCATGTAAGCTTCATAATTCTCCTCTTGCCACTTCTTCTGATACTCATGTCCCTGTTGTAACAATTTCTCCAGGTAACCCAATATATTTAAAGTTTTAAAACTTCTCTTTGGTTATTTTTTCTATTTGTGTTCTCTCATTTTCTTCCTATGTCTGTTATTCTAAAATGTGTATATGGTTTTAGCTTGAAATTCTCTATTAACGAAATGTTAAAATACAGAGAAGCATAGGATTCTGTGTACAAACTGGGGAATCTTCCTCAACAGTAAAGGAGATTAATTTTCGTTTTCTTTCTGTTTGTTTTTGCAGGCTTTTGTTATCCAACTTTTCTTATGTTGGCTGGTTTCAGTCGTGTTTGTTCTTTATTTATCTGCGTGTGATATGAAAAAGGGGTATTAAATTTATTTGTTTCAATGTCTCTCATTTACCATTTTGGTTTATGCAAACATTTCAATCTGAGAACTTTCTAAGCAGTAAGGATAATCTCATTGCCCAAAATTGATACTTCTTGCTTGTTTGATACCTAAATCTCAAGTAGTGGTGTGTTCTTTAATCATTAGCAGCTTTATCTACTTAACTAATATTACTCCAATTAGAATAAAGATTCTACCATATCAACATGAATGGGCCTGTCTCTGTAACTCGCTATTTCTTTCAACTTACGCAAACAGCTTCAGAGGGACTTCAAGGAAGAAACAAAGTAGCAGTTAAACGAGATGACGAGAGACGGATCGTGGGTGCCAAAACACAAGCACTTGCGGCTGCAAGGAGACCGGATTCCGGTGGCGTCGAAGGACCTGTTATCTCTCTCCTTGCCAATCATTTTCTTGTCCAATTTGATCCATCACAACGAATTTTCCATTACAATGTGGAAATGTTTCCCAGTCCTTCCAAGGAAGTTGCTCGAAAGATCAAACAAAAACTGGTAGAGAACAACTCTGCTATGCTCTCTGGTACCGATCCTGCCTATGATGGCAGAAAAAATATTTACAGTCCTGTTGAATTCCAAAATGATAGGCTTGAATTCTTCATTAACCTCCCAATCCCCATAAGCAAGTCTGCGTTACCTTCAGGAGAATCCAATGAATTGAAACAGAAGCACCATCAGCTTAAACTCTTTAGAATAAATATGAAACTTGTGTCAAAGATTGATGGAAAGGAATTGAGTAATTACTTGAGCAAAGAAAGTGATGATTGGATTCCACTTCCGCAGGATTATCTCCATGCTTTGGATGTTGTCTTGAGGGAGAGCCCAAGTGAGAAGTGTATACCTGTGGGAAGATCACTTTATTCAAGTTCAATGGAAGGTGCTAAAGAAATTGGAGGAGGAGCTGTTGGATTGAGAGGATTCTTTCAGAGTCTTAGACCAACACAACAAGGATTAGCTCTAAATGTTGATGCCTCTGTAAGTGCTTTCCATGAAAGCATTGGTGTAATTCCCTACTTGCAGAAGCGTCTCGAGTTTCTCAAAGACCTCCCTCAGAGGAAGACAAGAGGCTTGAGTGATGAAGAAAAGAAAGAAGTGGAAAAGGCACTTAAGAACGTCAGGGTCTTTGTTTGTCATAGAGAAACAGTTCAGAGATACCGGGTTTATGGATTGACGGAGGAAGCTACTGAAAATCTCTGGTTTGGAGACAGAGATGGGAAGAGTATAAGGCTTTTAAGTTACTTCAAAGATCACTACAACTATAATATACAATTCAGAAATTTGCCATGTTTGCAGATCAGTAGGAGTAAGCCATGTTATCTTCCTATGGAGCTTTGTATGATTTGTGAGGGCCAGAAGTTTCTTGGGAAGCTTTCAGATGATCAAACTGCAAGAATACTTAAAATGGGTTGCCAAAGACCAAAAGAACGTAAAGCAATTATAGATGGAGTCATGAGGGGACCTGTTGGTCCAACAAGGTAACTTCGAAACCAGTTGAACTTCAATATAAGATCTTCACTACGACTCCAAAATTTCGTATTGTTTACTTTTAGTTGTTTCTAAGAATTTAGAGATTTTTTGTTTGTTTGTTTGTTTGACAGTGGCAACCAGGGAAGAGATTTCAAACTCCATGTCTCAAGGGAAATGACAAGATTGAACGGGAGAATACTTCAACCTCCCAAGTTAAAGCTTGGTGATGGTGGTCACATAAGAGATTTAGTTCCTTCTCGCCATGACCGCCAATGGAACTTCCTTGACAGTCATGTCTTTGAAGGAACTCGAATTGAGAGGTGGGCACTGATAAGTTTTGGTGGCACCCACGATCAGAAGTCCGCCATACCGAAGTTCATTAGCCAGCTATCTCAAAGGTGTGAGCAATTGGGCATCTTTCTCAACAAAAGTACAATCATTCACCCTCAATTTGAACCAACCCAAGTGCTTAACAATGTTTCCCTCTTGGAATCCAAACTCAAGAAAATCCATGAAGGTGCCTCGAACAATCTCCAGCTGCTCATATGTATAATGGAGAGGAAGCACAAAGGGTATGCAGATTTGAAACGGATAGCAGAAACAAGTGTTGGGGTTGTAAGTCAGTGTTGCTTGTACTCTAACCTTGGTAAGTTGAGTTCACAGTTTCTAGCTAATTTGGCTCTCAAGATGAATGCCAAAGTTGGTGGATGCACAGTTGCTTTGTATAATTCATTGCCTTCTCAAATACCCCGCCTTTTCCGGCCTAGTGAGCCGGTAATCTTTATGGGAGCTGATGTGACTCATCCGCACCCACTAGATGATTTCAGTCCATCCGTTGCTGCTGTGGTTGGTAGCATGAACTGGCCAGCTGCGAACAAGTATGCTTCCAGGATGAGGTCCCAAACACATCGACAAGAAATTATCCAAGATCTTGGTACAATGGTAGGGGAACTACTTGATGATTTTCACCATGAAGAAAACAAACTTCCCAAGAGAATCATCTTCTTCAGAGATGGTGTAAGCGAAACTCAATTTTATAAAGTGCTTCAGGAGGAGCTGCAATCCATTAGAGAAGCTTGTTCAAGATTTCCTGGTTATAGTCCTCCCATCACATTTGTAGTCGTACAAAAGAGACATCACACAAGGTTGTTTCCATATGATAACGATCCATCCTCAGCTCAGAATCAATCTTTCGATGAAAACATTCCCCCGGGGACTGTTGTAGATACTGTGATAACTCATCCTAGGGAATTTGATTTCTATCTTTGTAGCCATTGGGGAGTGAAGGGAACAAGCAGGCCAACACATTACCATATTTTGTGGGATGATAACAAGTTCACTTCTGATGAACTACAGAAGCTGGTTTACAATCTGTGCTACACATTTGTGAGATGCACCAAACCTGTTTCATTGGTACCGCCTGCTTATTATGCCCATTTGGCTGCATACAGAGGTAGACTTTACCTTGAACGCTCGGAGTCAGCAACTTTTATGGGAAATACTTCTATCTGTAGAGCTGCCCCTCCAAAGGCGGCCCCACTACCAAAACTTAGTGAGAATGTTAAAAAGTTTATGTTCTATTGCTAATTGTTTTTGTAGCATAATTGCATATCTACAATTCTTGAATCTTATGCTCTGTACACTTGAATTCCAGACATGTAGTCCTGTATACTTCTCTATGGCTAGTAGCTATTTTTTCAGAAATAAAGAGTACTAATCCAAGAATGAATTGCCGCCAATTGGATAAAGCCTAACTAACTATGTCAAGCATATTGTTGTAACTATCTCTCAATAGGCAACAAAATGACAACTTACGATTAACTCTAATAAAAGCCAAAAGTATCTTATGAAGTTGAGTTCATGTTCAGACAAAATCCAAACTTCAGTTAATATGCAAAACAGAAGAGCCAAAAGGTTTTCTTGATAGTAATAATTACTCTATGCAGTATTTTTACTGTCTTATCAGCCCCACAAACAGTTATCACTTGTTCCACAATAATTGATGAATAAAACATACGCTCCAGTCTCAACCATGATCTTTTTGTTTATATTAAAAGAAAGTGTGAATGGAACATAGAAGAAAGTTAGAACAGTACAGTAATGGTTATATTCTTACTGTCAATATATTTTTCCTTACATATCGTGTTAAATAAATTTTTTAGCAACTGTAAAATTGTTGTTGTTGTGCTATAAACTGACTATCCATAAATATATATTAGGCAATAGGTTTTTCTTTTTAAATCTGTGAAAAAGTTTGATTTAATGATATTTAAATTTGAAATTTGATCAAGTTTAAACTTGATCAATAATATAGTATTTTAAGTTGGATAGATTGAATAAAATTTATGAATTATTTTAAATTTTTATAATAAATATTAATAAAAATTTAAAAATCAAATTTAAAATTCTTATATAAGTAAATTACATCCTTTAAAAACAAGTAAAAGAAACGAAGGCGTGCGGAGGAAATACAACTAAATAAGAATGCTAACACGCATGAACGTACTAACTATAAAGTTTGAGTAAATATACAATTGACTCTGAACTTGAAAAGTTTTGTCAACGAGTGATATTCAAATAACACGAGAAGTCATATGCAAAAGTTTCACTTGCTTCTGAGTCTAACAAAAACTATGCCATTACTGTAACTCTCTGCATATCGACTGCTATACACAATCTTGAAAATAAGACCAATCACAGAAAAGATGGAAGAATAAGCAAAGAGAGCAATAGGATCTAGCTGCTGCTCTTTGGGCAGGGGAAGGGCGGTTTTGGGACCATAAAAAGAGATTCAAAAGAAAAAAAATCTGATTAAAATCATGAAAATCCTGTACTTTGTCAGTGTATATTATACCTGTTTTCAATGCATGCATTAGCAGGCAGCTAGATTTATATGGAAAGGGATAATTACATCAGTGTCCCTATTTTTTGAAATTTTATAAACTCATGGTATTTTTACTTTTTATCAGACAAGTTCGTACTCTCAATTAAATTCCTAAATTACCCTTATAGTTCGCTAAAATTAACGGTGATCAAAGTACTTTTAAAATTAAGTAGAAATGTGAAAGTACATTAATATCAAACATGCCCTCAACATAAATGAACAACTTGTATATGCTCTAATTTGAGAAATTCTTAAATTTTATGGACTCAGTACTGTATTTTTTTTTTCCATACATACCTATAAAAATCATCGAAGCCACTCCTTGATGCTGACCGCCCAAAAGAAAAAGAAAATCCTCAGTTGCAAACCCAACTCAGCAGCTATTGGTTCAGGCTGTGGGCACTGATAGCCATTAATGAGAGAAGAAAGAAAGGGGAGAAAGACAAAAACCCCTATCATATTTTAAAAAGGGGAATGACAAATTCCCCCTATAGTTTCCTCAAAAATCAAAAAAATCCCTGTCAATATCTTTATGGTAAAAATCTCCCTATGATTTTTTCAAAATTCAAAAACCCCCTTATTAAAATGTTTGTAACAAAAATCCCCCCATAGTTTAAGCAAGTGACAAATAAACCCCTCACTA
>JAVXUL010155893.1:0-13728 GCA_035590515.1 Trichilia minutiflora | reverse complement strand
AGGATAAAAATTATTTTCATAGGATATATATATATATATATATATATATGGCATTTAAAACAAAACATAAAGAGAATACAAAATTTTCATTTGCTCATAAACATATTATAATATTCGTAGTCCGTAGTATGTATACATCTGTTTAAACAAAGCTTTGAAAATTGTAATTAAAACATAATAAGTTATACTCACTGACCAGTATGCTTTATTTCTAGAATAACTTTTTAACCAGTCATTAGTTTTGGGTATTCTATATATCATTTTAAAGAGAGGACATAAGGATACAAATTTCTTGAAGAACACTTTTCCAAATTCGGAATGGATCAGTACAGAAAATTCAATAAAGTTAGATCTCAATCTGCGCATCGTTATAAGAATTAGCATAATTTTCTAAATACTTAATGAAATCCAATAAGGTTTGAACCAAATTAAAGATAACATCTACGAATTTAATTTGCTAATAAGAAGTTAAAAAATAAATGTCTGAGATAAAAGATATGGGCTCAAAATCACCCCTATCAATGTGGTCCTTTCTGCACTCATTTTCGTGTCCTCACTTGCCTCCCTTCAAACATAACTCTAAATCAACTTAGATTACCTCAATTTATAACATAATATCAAACCTTGTACACTCTCCTAACATTAATATCTAGCATATTTATCAAGAAGATAATAAGCATCCCAAAAGCCATTTAACTCTCATAATCATAGAGTGAATGATATGTGCTAAACCATAAAATATTCTTATTTTCAAATCATACTTAACCAAACATATACATCAGTACCATAAAAGTTATTTACTTTAGAGATTATCAAGCATAAGAGATCACATCGATAGCTACCTTATAGAAGTGAGATTAGTCTAAAATCCACTCATCTCATAGGTACTCTTTATTATCCTTCATGTTGTTCAGGTTTTAATCTCAAGCACTCGCCACCAAAGGTTGATTATTCTCCTAGAAAACTCTGATTGATAATGATTATTAAAATTCCTCTTGTGCGTGTATAGTAGTTAAAGCTCCCCCAGCTCATTTCTTATTGTGTATGGAACCCTCAAGAACCTGAGAGAATAAGAAGAAACAAATGCCAAAAATAGAAAGATCTAGACCTTTTATCTCATTTATAAATAAAAAAATTAAGAGAAGACATGTGTAGCCTTAAAAACACAAAACGAATGGAGGAGAAAGCATGAGAAATGGATAAAATAGTATTTTCCTAGGTTAGGTATTTATTTATTAAGTCGATGGCATGTTTTTCGTCAAGAAATATTGATATTTTTCTCAAAGTATCGATACTTTTGGTCTAGGTATCAATATCCTGACTTATGTATCGATACTTACCTCTAAAAATACTTAAAACAGGAAAAATTGGAGCCGAGTATCGACACCTTCATGCAAGGTATCAATATTGCAATTATTATGCAGTCCATTGGGGAAAATTCACTATATGAAAAATATCACTCAGACCCCACTTATTCTGACACTATTTTCTCTTTTATTTAAAGTTCGATTTCTCTTCTGTTTTTTTTATACACTTATTTGTCTACACTCTTTTCATCTTGATCTAAAACTCTATTCCGATTAACAAAAATATAGCTCGTAAATTGGAATATCCATCAAAAGAATTCTTATAAAATCTGACAGCAATCTGCTCTCTTATTGTTTTCAATTCTCTCTGATATGAACCTTGATTTAGCTTAAATTTTCTTTTATAGATTCATATTTGCGTCCTTTTCAAGTGAAAAAAATGACCCATCAATTGGATTTTTCAATTAATAAAAATTTACATTTGAAGCTTGGGTGCACGATTGGAACCTTAAGAGCACTTTTCTAAAACTATTCTAGTCTCATCCAAATCCTCTTAAAACACTTGCTAAACATCCATACAGGGTCAAATAACCAACATAAACACTCGAACATCAATTTTTTTTTTAAAAAGACAAAAATATTCTTTTGAGTAAAGTTATCAAAACACCCTTGGAATCAAAATACGGGATATTACATAAAAGTTTTAGTCTAATGAGTTAGCTTTCCATAGGATTAAGAATCAACCTCAGAACTCCCTTGGATAAAAAATTACAATCTATTTATATTTACTGTATCAAAACTGAAAATAAGCCGAAATTACAAACGAAATAAATTTTATACCAAAGACTAAAAATATGTATAAATTGAGAAAATTAATTATACTTTAAAATATAAAATAATGAATTTAGACTTTTGTGCTTATACACTTTTATGTACTCATCATTGGGTATGTCAAAGCGAATTGTCCTTTCATCAAATACAAAAGGTATAAGAAGAAAGGAAAGAAAAGCAATGATAACAACTTAGGATGACGAAGAGGAAAGCTCCTCAGATGAGGAAGTTACAAATAAGATAGCAAACATGTGTTTTATGGCTATCAACGAAAAGGATGAGGTAACTAATCTAAATTTGAAACATAATTATATTGAATTGCTTGATACTTTTGAGGAATTATATGAAGAGTTTGATAAATTATGTTTTGAAAGTCGTTTTCTCAAGAAGCAAGTAGATGGTCTACCAAATAAAATTTCATTTTTAAAAGATATGAAAATTACTCTTAAGAATGAAAAGAAACTTCATTTGATTAAGATTAGTGATCTCAAAAAAAAGTTTAATGAGTTGAGTGAAATAATTTTAAAATTAATAAAAGGACAAAATAAATTATACTAGCTTTTGGGATCCTAAAGATGTGTATTTAACTAGTGTGGGATAGGTTATAAACTACATACAAAACAAAAATTTTATAAAAACTATTTTGTCAAACTTATACCCAAAGTGAAAATGAATACTAATTGTTATTATTGTTGCATGTTTAGACATACTAGCAATAGGTGTCTCATCAAAAGAAATATCTTTGGCATAAACATGGTATTGGTTCCTAAGGAAACCAAAGTTAACCCAAAAGAACCCAAGAGTATTTGGGTACCTAAAGTTAAAATTTAAGCTTATGTTATAGGTGCCAAAGAGCAAAAAATGGTTCTTTGATAGCGACTGCTCCAGCATATGATAGGAGATGCATCCATCATTTCAAACTTCATAAAGATTAAAAGTAGAGGACACATCATATTTGGAGACAATGATAAAGGAAAAATTCTTGACACCAAAAATGTTGATAATTAGTATTCTATCCTTATTAAGAATGTTCTCTTTATTAGTAATTTAAAGCATAATCTTCTTAATATAAACCAATTTTGTGATAATGGATATATAGTTGTATTCGATAATTCTCATTGTTTGATTAAAAATATTGTAGATGATAAGATTGTGTTTGTAGGAGAATGATAACTTGATTTTGTCGAGTTATTTTTGTTTTAAATTATGCTATTTTTCGTGTGAAATTTGGTATGTTTTATGTTTTTGTGAGTTTATTTGTGTGTAGGTTGCAAGAGAAAAAATTGTACTGAAAGCATGAAGTGATGAGCTTAAAGTGCATGGAGCCAGTTTTCTCGTTGCAGTGAGCAAAAGCCCGATGCAGCGAAGTTTGGAAGTATATATCAAGGATGTAGCGAGATACTGCTCGATGCAGCGAAGGAAGGTTTGATGCAGTGAAGGTGCTCGTGATACAGCAAGAGCAAGACTTCAGCTTCTGCCAAATGGCCACTCAGTTCCTACTGTAGCAAGCTAAGACTCACTGCATCAACGCGAGTGCTCGTTGTAGCGAGATAAAACCTGATGCAGCGAGACGTCATATGAACTTTCTGTTTAAGTTGAGCTTTGAATTCTTTTATTATAAATAGAGCTTCTAGGGCTTTAAGCTAAAGGAGGACAGCCATAAATACTTTTGAGATATAGAGAAACATAAGATTTAATAAAGAATTCAAGGAAAAGAGGAGAAATCTAGGAGGAAAAGTAGAAGAAACTTAGCTTTCTTAGACAGATTTTCTGAACTTTGTTGCTGTGTTATTTCTTTACAAGAATTTTCAATGATCAGATTCTTCTTTATTCTTAAACATTTGTTCAGCATCATGAGTGGCTAATTCATTCATGCTTAGGGGATCGATAAAACTCTTGTGATCTATATTGGGATATTTATTTTGGTTTAATGAAGTTTTATTCATAAATTTACTTATGTTACTTGTGCTTAAAGCTTTCTGTTTAATTGGCCATTAAACTGAATGATATTAGATGTATGTTTTCTGGACTTGGAGAATGGAGAAAATCATAATTCTGAAATAAGGAAACACAACTTAGGAATTAATACATTGGAAGATGATTAATAACTAAGTAGTCAAATTAGGTTGGAACTCAATGAGTGATTGCTTAAACTTGATTGAATAAGAATATTAATTGAGTTTATTCATCACATAGCTTTATGTAGGTCTCAGAAGAGAGAATAAAATAATTTCAGAACCTAGGCTAGTAAATGTTGATAGGATTAATTAAACCAAATTAAGCAGAACAATATAGTGATCAAGAGTGGATTCAATTCTCTTAAGCCCGTTATAATCATATTAATCTTCGTTATATAGCATAATTGAGTTTTCTTGGTGGTCGTATCATTAATTTAGTTTTCTTTTGTTTGTCTAAATAATATTTGCTATTCCAACTGTGATAGTTAACTTGTTAGTAATTTTTAATCCTCGTGAGAACGATATCCTACTTTCTTTAATATAAAACTCAACATCGTGCGCTTATGATTTTTCACATTTAATTTCTGTGTGTTATAAAAAACGGTGGACAAGTTTTTGGCACCGTTGCCAGGGATTTTTAATTTGCTTTCAATTAATATTACAACTAAATGGTTGAATATTACTTTAGATTCAGTTTTTCATTGTCTTTTAATTTTAGTTTTCTTATTATTGTTTGACAGTTGAATGCGTAGAAGCCGTAGTTTAGAGTTAGCACCATTTAATATAGAGATCAAACGAACCTGTAGAAAAAACCAAGGTGCTATAAGAAGAGAAAGAACTAGAGAGAGATAAGAAAGAAGTCAAGAGTAAGAGATGGCAGAAGATAATAATAATCAACAGAGAGCACTCAGAGATTATTTCAGATCAGTGGTTAACGATAATTTTTCAGGAATTCAAAGGCAAATGATCTAAGCAAATAATTTTGAATTGAAACCAGCCTTCATCAATATGGTACAACAGAACCAGTATGGAGGGTTGTCTCATGAAAATCCAAACATGCATCTTGCCACCTTCTTGGAGATATGTGACACGATAAAAATGAATGGAATCTCAGAGAATGCAATTCGATTGAGATTATTTCCTTTTTTCTTAAGGGATCAAGCTCTAGAATGGCTTCAATCATTATAATCAGGGATTATAACAACGTAGGAGGAGCTTACTCAGAAATTCTTATTTAAATTTTTCCCTCCATCAAAGACTTCGCAGCTACGAGGAGAGATTGCTCAATTTAGGCAGCTAGATTTTGAGCCATTGTTTGAGGCTTGGGATCGGTTTAAAGACTTGATACGGAGATGTCCTTAGCATGGATACCAAGATTAATTTCAGATTCATCTCTTTTATAATGGTTTAAATTGTCAGACTAGAACAATTATGGATGCAATGGCTGGAGGTACTTTGTTATCCAAGACAGCAGAAGAAGCTCAATTATTGTTGGAAAAGATGGCATCTAACAATTATCAATGGCCTCATGAGAAAAACTAAGGAAGAGTTGCTAGTGTTTACGATGTTGATCTATTAGTTACCTTGACTGCTCAAGTGTCAGCCCTATCAAGTAAAATTTTAGCTTTGACAGCAAATGAAAGAGGGACATCCAGAGAGCAGGTAGCCTTAGCGAGTGGTTCATATTCAGATATACAAAATAAGCAAGAGCAGGAGCAGGTTCATTTTATTAATAACAGAATTTTTAACTTCACAAACAACTTATCGAATCAGTATCATCCAGGCTTGAGGTATCATAAGAACCTTTCTTATAGGAATACTAAAAATGTGTTATAAGGACCACCAGATTTTGGAGGTCAACCAGCAGAAAAGAAGCATTCATTAGAGGAGCTTATGAGTACCTTCATTAATGAGATTCGTGAGAGATTCAGTAAGAATGAAGCAAGGATGGATAATATAGAGACTCATTGCAGTAACATAGGAGCAATCATGAAGTCCTTGGAAGTGCAGATTGGTTAGTTAGCAAAAGCTATAAAGGAGCAATCAACAAATAAATTTTCAGCTGATACAGAAAAGAATCCAAAGGGTCAATGCAATGCCATCACTTTGCGGAGCGGTAAAGAAGTAGAAACACAACCAAGAAAGGAAATGAAGCAGCCCAATGAAGAGAAAGAAAATGCTGAGAAGTCAAAAGAGGTTGTAGAATCTGAAAAATCAATAGAAAAACCAATGGAAGTGAAGAGTGGTCCGAGAATTACCTTCCCAGATAACCCATCTATCAGGCCTCCACCAATTATTTTTCCACATAGATTTTAGAAAAAGAAGTTGGATGAGCAGTTCAAAAAATTGCTGGACATATTCAAGAAGATCCACATCAACATACCGTTAGCAGAAGCATTGAAGTAGATGCCTAACTATACAAAATTCATGAAGGAGATGATGTCCAAGAAGTGAAGGTTGAAAGAACATGAAATCGTGAAGCTATCAGAGGAATGTAGTGCAATTCTTCAAAGGAAAATACCCCCAAAAGTGAAAGATCCAGGTAGTTTTACGATTCTTTGTACTATTAGGGAGTCCACCTTTGAAAAGGCATTATGTGATCTTAGAGGTAGCATCAATCTTATACCATTATCGGTTTTTAAAAAGTTTAGTTTAAGTGATGTTAAACGTATAACTATATCTCTACAAATGGTTGATCGTTTGCTTTCTTTTCCAAAAGGAGTAATTGAAAATGTATTAGTCAAGGTTGATAAATTTATCTTTCCAATGGATTTTGTTATTCTTGATATGGAGGAGGATCGAGAGATTCCTATCATCCTTGGAAAACCTTTCTTAGTAACCGGAAGAGCCCTCATTGATGTACATAGAGAAAGTCTTACTCTTCGAATTAATGAGGAGGAAGTGAAGTTTAATCTCTATCCAACTCTGAAATTTCTAGCTTCAGATCATTCATGTAAAAAAGTGGATATAGTGACAAGTTGTATTGATACTATGTTACTTGGTTTCTCTGTAAGAGACCCTTTAGAGCATTGTTTGATCACATCAAACATGTGTAAAGATGAGCTTCTAACAGCTGATGATATAGGAGTTTTGGAAGACAGTCACATTACAAATGAAGGAGGTGTGTTTACTCTGGAGGATCTAGCGAATGATGAACCTGATGCAACAGAAAAAAATTCTGAAAATGCCAAGTCAGCAACACCTTCAAAGATGCAGACTTTAAGGCAACTTCCAAAGCATTTAAAGTATGCTTTATTGGGAGAAAAGGGGATGTTACCTATTATAATATCATCATTCCTATCACCTAACAAGAAGAAAAATTGTTGAGTGTGTTAAGGAATTATAGGTCAGCCATTGCTTGGGCAATCTCAAACATCAAAGGCATTAGTCCGACAATATGCATGCATAAAATTCTAATGAAAGATGTCTACAAGCTGACTGTTGAGCATCAAAGAAGATTGAATCCAGCAATGAAGAAAGTGGTGAGAGTAGAAGTTCTGAAATTGCTGAACGCAGGTATCATATTTGCAATTTCTGACAGTGCATAGGTAAGTCCAGTGCAAGTGATACCCAAGAAAGGGGGAACTACTGTGATTAAAAATGAGAAGAATGAGCTGGTGCCTACAAGAACAGTAACTGGATGGAGGGTATATGTCGACTACAGAAAGTTAAACAAAGCTACAAGGAAAGATCACTTTTCTTTGTCGTTTATTGATCAAATGTTAAATCGGTTAGCTGGGTATGAATATTATTGTTTTCTTGATGGTTATTCGGGGTATAACCAAATTCCAATTAGTCCAAAAGATCAATAAAAGATAACCTTTACTTGTCCATATGGTACTTCTGCTTTTAGGCGAATGCCATTCGGGTTATGCAATGCTCCAGCTACATTTCAAAGGTTTATAATAGTTATTTTCTCATATTTGATTGAAGTAGTTATGGAAGTGTTTATGGATGATTTCTCGGTGTTTGGAAGCTCGTTTGATCATTGCTTTCATAATCTTGCTATAGTGCTCCAAAGATGTGAGGAGAAAAATTTAGTGCTTAATTGGGAGAAGTACCACTTTATGGTAAAGGAAGGTATTGTGTTGGGACATCGAGTGTCAAGAGAGGGAATTGAAATAGACAAGGCCAAGATTTCAGCAATTCAACAGCTACCTCCACCAACAAATGTCAAATGTATCTGCAGTTTCTTAGGCCACGCAGGTTTCTATCAAAGGTTTATCAAGGATTTCTCAAAAGTAGTAAAACCCCCTCTGTAACTTGTTAGAAAAGGAGGTGACTTTCAAGTTTAATAAAGAGTGTAAGAATGTATTTGAAGCAATTAAGGAAAAGCTTGTTACAACACCTATAATGGTTACACCGAATTGGTGTGAACCATTCGAGATTATGTGTGATCTAAGTGACTATGCAGTGGGTGCAGTGCTCAGGCACTGAAGAGATAAGATTTTTTGAGCCATTTATTATGCTAGTCGAATGTTAAATGAAGCCCAACTGAACTACACAACCACAGAAAAAGAGATGTTGGCTATGATGTTTGCTGTGGAAAAATTCAGAGTATATATTTTGGGTTCAAAGGTGATTGTTTTTACTGATCATGCAGCAATTAGGTACTTGTTTGCAAAAAAGGATGCTAAACCTCATTTGATTTGGTGGATTCTATTACTGCAAGAGTTTGATCTAGAAATTCATGATAAAAGAGGAAGTGAGAATGTAGTTACTGATCACTTGTCAAGAATAGAGTTAGAAGAAGACAAGGTATAGCCAATACAAGAATTGTTTTCACATGAGAAGTTGTTTACTGTTAAAAAACACATTCCTTGGTATACTGATTTTGTGAACGTCCTTGCCTATGAATTGATGCCACCTGATTTAATATATCATCAAAAGCAAAAGTTTTGACATAATGTGAAGAGTTATATTTAAGATTATCCATACTTATTCAAGAGATATGTTGATTACATGATCAGAAGATGTGTGACTGCAGGAGAAATAAATGAGATACTCTATGGATGCCATTCTTCACCATATGGTAGACACTTTGGAGCATCTAGAATAGCAGCAAAGGTATTAGAATCAGGTTTCTATTGTCCCACCTTATTTAAATATTGTTATGCTTTTGTGAAGAGGTGTGAAAGATGTCAAAGGGTGGGAAACATCTCAAAGAGAAATAAAATACCCTTGGTAGGAATTTTGGAAGTATAACTTTTTGATGTGTGGGGCATTGATTTCATAGGCCCATTCCCTCAATCATTTGGCTATCAGCATATCCTTGTGGCTGTTGACTATGTGTCCAAATGGGTTAAAGCAATACCAACTTCAACAAATGATGCAAAAATGGTGCTGAAATTTCTGTAGAAAAATATATTCACAAGGTTTGGGACACCAAGAGTTATCATTAGTGATGAGGGTACCCATTTCTATAATAAGCTCTTTAAAGCTTTACTAGTGCGTTATGGAGTCAAGAACAAGATTACTCTTGTCTATCATCCCCAAACAAATGGACAAGCTGAAGTTACCAACAGGGAGATTAAGCAGATTTTGGAGAAAACAGTGAATACAAATAGGAAGGATTGATCTATCAAGCTTGATGATGCATTGTGGGCCTACAAAATAACATTTAAAATCTCAATTGGAATGTCCCCTTACAGATTAGTTTTTGGAAAACCATGTCATCTGCCAATAAAGCTTGAATATAGAGCATATTGGGCAATAAGGAAGTTGAACTTTGATTGGAAAAATTCTAGGCAGCAAAGACTCCTTCAACTTGATGATTTAAAAGAGATTAGGAATGAAGCCTATGAAAGTTCAAGGATTTATAAGGAGAGAACCAAGCGTTGGGATAATAGGCAAATTCTGAAAAGAACATTGAGCCCAAGGCAGCAAGTTCTCTTATTCAACTCAAGGCTAAAATTATTTCCCAGAAATCTCAAGTCAAGATGTTGTAGACTTTTTCTTATCAAGAGAGTGTTACCCTTTGGTGACATTGAACTTGAAGGGGAGAATGAAAGACTTTTCTAAGTCAATAGACAAAGACTCAAGCATTTTTACAAAGGAATGGAGTTAGGGAAAGAAGCCATCACCTTAAAAAATCCTGAATAAGTTTCAACAGGCTAAGTCTAGCTAGAGACATTAAATCAACCGCTTATTGGGAGGCAACCCAATGTGTTTTTGTTTTTTTCTTAGTTTTTATTTTATTTTTAGTCATTTAATGTTATTCTTTAGTTTTATTTTGTTTTTTGTTCTTGTAGGAGTCAAAATAGCAGCACAGAAACACCAGAATAGCTTACAAAAAAGCAGGCCAGAAAGCAGTTTCTAGGACTCACGCATTGAAAAAATTCGTGATGCAGCGAGAACATGGCTTTCTAGGACGTGCTGCATTGAGATATCACTTGCTACATCAGATGTGAACTCGCTGCATCGAGAAAATCTATGATCTAGGGAGGAAATTACGTTCCAGGATGCGTCGCATCGAGAAATCATCCGCTGTATCAGGCTTTCAAGCGCTGGATTGAGAGGAAATTCGTTGTAGCGAGACACAGAGCCTACATTCTGAAGAACCCTCTCTCATCGCATCGAGAAAAAACTCGATGCAGCGAAAGAATGTGGGAACATCTCTCGCTACTGCGACACGTAATATTTAAAATTCTCTCTCCTCTGTATCAAAACCTTTGGTTTCCAGACCAGTTAAAACCCACTCTAAGTTAACTTCCCTTGCATTCTAAACCGTCGGAGATAAGGAAAATCAATAAAGATCGATTACAACAACTCCAAGTAAGTACTTTATCTTTAGTTTCTTTAGTTTTGGAAGATATTGTGATACTCTGTTTTGGAAAGTTTGAAACTTTCTTTTGGGTTTGTGGTATTGGAGTTGATTTTATGGATTTAAATAGTCAAAAAGTTAGGGTTTTTTCGATTGAATTTGGATTGTGGTTGTTTTTCAGTGTTTTTGGAAACAAAAAGAGAAACAAAAATATGCCTCAAAAACACATAGCTAAGAAACCCAGGAAGGAACTGTCTGGGTATAACACGGGCAAATTTATGTCTAAACAAGCCCAAAACTTGTTTAATGAATCATTAAAGAAGAGGTCTAGAATCAAGGAAAGAGGCATTGAATTTAGGGCAGAATAATACCCATTGAGTGCCCAGTAGAAAGAAACCAGAGAGTGGTCTTTTTATTGCTGCCATCCTAAACCAGCAGCAATGACCCTTGTAAGAGAATTTTATGCAAATGCTAAGATGACCCCAGGGGATAGAAAAGTGAGGGTGAGGGACGTTGAAATAATTTTTGACTCTGAGGCCATCAACAGATTGTTGAAAACTCCAGAGGTTTAGGATGAAGTGTCAAAAATTTCTAAATCTTTGTCCTTAGAGATGATGAATGACACCATATGTGGGCACCAAGTGGAATGGACAAAAGTCTGAGGTGAACCGGCTTACTTTAAAACTAGGTACCTTATAATCGAGATAAAAGCTTAGCACCTTTTTATCTATTCTAGACTAAGTCCCACAGGACATACTTCTGAGGTCAACAGGGAGCGAGCTTTTCTGTTGCTCGAAATTGCGATGAGGAAAAACATCAATGTTGGGTAATGGATTTCTCTTAATATTCAGTATTTCCCGGATAACCTTACTGTGGGGTTATTTTTTTCGTCAATCATTACTACATTGTTAGAACGAAATGGGGTGGATACAAAGTGTCAGGAAATTTTGCCTCCAAAAGCTCATGTGGATGTAGGTACAATAGCAAGATTGCTAGCCATTGAGGGAAAGCAGCAACAGTAGCAACCCCAGCAACAACAATCACAGTAGCCCCAACAGCACCAATCTCAATAGCATTCTCAGTAGCAACCATCCTACCAGCAGCAACAGCAACAACAGCAGGAACATCAGCCTGCATATTCCCAGCAACAACAGCACTAATATCAAAGTCTAGCGGCCCATAATCCCTAATCGCAGCCTATTAGTGAGGCTGTTTTTCAGGAAGAAATGGAGAAGATGCAACAAAGGCTTCTCAAATACTAGCAGCATTCCATTCACTGCTTTGAGGCCATGAGCAGCATGATTCTTCAAGTTTCCCGCCACTTGCAGATGGATACGGAGTGGTTCCCCACTATTGCACCAATTCCACCTTTAGACTCCGAAGATGAAGGCGAACATTCTGAGGCACCAGTAACCTCAAAAAGGAAACCTGATGCCAATGATGATGTTCTATCAGTGTGGTTCCCACCTCCTAGGTTTGATTTTCTTGAACTATAGTTTATTTCTATTTTGCATCAAGGGCGATGCAAATATTTAAGTTTGGAGGGAGTGCATTGGTTAAATGACTGTGAGGTGGCTATAAGGGAGAATAAGGACAAAAACAGAAAGAATAGGAAACAATTTTTTGTTGGTTTTACTTTAGTGCTAGTTTGTTTGTTTATTTTGTTTTAACTTCTTTTACTGCTTTATAATGAATTTTGTTTTATTTTTTTTAGGTTTTAGTTCTGGTTAATTTTGTCTGTTATGTTGGTTTAATTTTTTCTATACATTTTTAGGTTGAGTTAGAGTGATCGAAGGTGTGTGCATATGTTAGCTGTGTAGTTTTTTGAAGAAATATCATGTGTTCGTTTTGTTGATATTTTGAATCTTAAGTTGGGTGGTTTTATGGTATTTAGGAATGCATTATTCAATATGATAAATTTTATGTATACCTTAGGAAAATTTTGTCAATTTTATAGTCAAGGGTAGTAAACCAGACTATACAAACTCATCTTAAAGTTTTATTCAAAAAAAAAGAGTCAATTTACTCCTCTGTTTTGAAAGTGCTTAGTAACTGGAGGTATGCATTTCAGAAATGGGTACACTCACGTCAAACAGTGTTTAAAAATAAATAAGAGTATGCAAAGCACTTTAGGCTTTCTAATAAGTTAATGATCAGGGGTACACATTTCGGAGATGGATACTTTTGCGTACTAAGACCGAATTAGAGCTTAAAAAAGAGTTTGAATCTATTCATAAAACAGAAAAGCAAAAGAAATTTATATATATATTCATCAATAAATTTAGTGTTTGTAATTTTCTTTTATTAAAGAGTTGGATGAGAATTTTGTTTGTGGAAAGTTGAATTTGTCCTTAATTATAAATTTGCTTAATGAATTCTAAGGCATAACTTTTGATTAATCTATTTAACTTAATGCTTACCTAATTACACAAAGAAACCTTTTTAACTTTGGAGTCAGGTATCAATGATTTGGACACTGGTATATTTTGGTTTGGACTGGACAAAAGTTAGGTCTGCTTGAATAATTTTTGGAGTGTTTGTTTTGTTCTAGTTGTGGGGTTTGCTCGGGACTAGTAAATACTAAGTTTGGAGAAGTTTGATCACTTGATTTTTATCAAGTTATTTCTAATTGATTTATGCTATTTTTTTGGGTGAATTATGGTGTTTTTTTATGTTTTTGTGAGTTTAATTGTGTGTAAGTTTAAAGAGGAATTTTTGGGAAGAAAGCATGAATTTAGTTGAGCTTAAAGATGCATGGAGGCAGTTCCCCTGATGTAGCAGATTCTGGGAAGCTGATTTCATGATGCAGTGAATTTTAGAATATATTTTTCATGATGTAACGAGATATCTCTCAATGCAGTGAAGATGG
>JAVXUL010155872.1:0-13729 GCA_035590515.1 Trichilia minutiflora | reverse complement strand
TAGAGATTTTTTCCATGGATGTCAAGGAGTTGTTACATCCGACAACCTTGGTGGGCTCAAGGTTGGTATCCAGAGGCAAGCTCTCCAAAAAAAGGGCTCAGGCAAACAAAGGTATTCCATTCCCCTGAGCTTTCAAACTATCATCTCCGCTTTCTCACATCGTCCTGATATAATTTTTACTTGTGCAGAGGTAAGGACAGAGAGGTCTTTAGGGGGCTGGAGGACGAGGAAGGCTGATGTCCTAAAGGGCCTGCTCTCTAAGGAGGTGTCAAGGATCGCCAAAATAGTTAGTTCCCAAAAAAAGGCCCCGAGGAACAAGGGAAAAGGATTGGTCGAGGAAGGCCGGAAGAAAACTCCCGAAGAGGGATGGAAAGGAAAGGAATACCCCAAGGAAAAGGGGATTTCTTTTAAGGAACTTAGGGAGGATTAGGAAAAGCGTTCCTTGAGGGTAGACAGCCCAAGCCAAGGATAAGGGCAAGAGGCCGATGGTATACAACCAGGCTGGGGCGAATAAGAAGAAAAAGGCCACCCTTCTCCCTTGCCTAATTAATCCCCTATTCGGGAGGGTTCCAGATCGGTGGAAGGCACACTAGTCTCCCAGGTTTTGGGTTTAGGCATATCAATGACCCCTGGCCAGGGTCGTGTCGGGCAAGAGGGCCCAATGCTGATTGTTAATATTGATAATGCTTCGGGCTCGGGGGTTAATTCGGGGGCAGGGTAAGGGCAAGGAAACCTTTCCCCCCAAGATGAAAGGTAGAACGACTCCTCGCTTCGAAATAAGGAGGGTGGTAAGGGCAGGGATATAGAAGGAGTACTACTGGAGGAGCTTCCAGAAGGGAGAAGAAAGAGTTCAAATATCTCCTCCTCTTTATGAATAGTGTCGAGGAGGTAATTTCTCCAAAGAATGGGGAGAAGATGGGGAACGTGACCCTCGAAGAGGTTCTCGACTACTTGAGCCTGCATACTCATAGGGTAAGTTTTTTCCTTCCTCAGCTAATTTGGTTGCTTCCTTAAATTTAACTGAGGGGAGGCTGATTCTATCCTTTTTTTAAACAGAGTGCCTACATACTGGACTTATTCATGAAAGATATGAAGAACGTAGTCTTTGTCCAGTGACACACACATAATTCAGTGAAGAAATTGGAGCAGTGGCCTCAGGAGAGGATTGTTGTTGCTTGAGAGGAGGCCACAAAAGAAAATATGGAACTAGCGGCCAGGGTCTCGACTTTAGAGGAGGAGAGGTTTTAGTGGCTCGGAGAGAAAGAAACCTTGAAAGCCAAGCTTTCAGCCACTGAGACTTGGGTTCAAGCGTTGGAATCTAAAAATGAAAAGATGGATAGGGCCTGGTTATCAGTCATTGGTAAGCACAATCGACTGACAGATCTTTATCGGTCTCTCAAAACAGAGGAGGCCTGCCTATTGAAGCAACTCTCAATAAACATGGCGAACTAAGACCTCCTGGGGGAGGAGCTGGGTGAGCTAAAAAAGGACTATCGGATTTTGGAAGAAGAGCACAAGAAGGTGCAGAAGTCCCTACTGAACTGAAAGAGGGGATGCCAACCCAGCTTAAGTCCCGATATGACCAGGGGGTTGATGAGGATGTGGACTTAACCAATCACCTCTTCCTTTAGGAATATCCCGAGCTAGACCTGGGTTGGTTATTCGATCAATTGGGCCATGAAATGTCGGGAGCCCCCCAAGATGAAATTACAAAAATACTTTTCGGGACCACCACTCAAGGTGCAGACGCAGCAGCTGGTAAAAAGAGTCGAAGAGCTAATAAAGGACTCTCCGGGACAGTCGCCCCTGATGTTGCAGTACTAGAACCCCAGCCACCCGGGCCGAATAATGGAGATGCTCCTCTCCCTCCCCAAGCTGAAGATACCTCTGTGATAATTCTCTCAGATGAGGAGGACGCCCCGGGATAAACGAAAAAAATCCCAGAGAAGGAAAGCCTCCTACTGAAATAACCCCCGTCATGCCTGCTCTTTGTTGTATATTATTGTATTCTTTAATTAAAGTTTTTTTTTGTAAGAATATCAATGTAACATAAAGCAACCTTTGGGTACTGACCATGTATCCCTATACTTGGTATACTTATACTTGTTTACACTTAATGAAATGAAAACAAGTGTTCTTGTATAGACTTGCAATTCTTCATTCTTAGCGTACTTTCCTTCTATGACTGAAAGGTACTTTTATGATTGAATAACTTCACCAACTATTGAAGTTCTTGGTTACTTGTCAATAGCTCGAATGCCGATGGTCTCAGGGTCAGGTATATTTTGAAGGAGACATTTAGATAGTCGGGGTTGGTGACTTATTCTGGGAGCTTTCGGGCAGTCAGAATTATGACTTAACAAGAGCACGGGGATCTTTAAGGTTCTGGGTTCGAGTATTGCAAAGCTTACCGGGTAGGAGATTTTCGGGCTTAGTACTATTAGTGATCCTAGGGGGGAGGCTTGACTGGTTTCTGGGGTTTTTAAGGCTCAGAGGCACCCGAGACACCAAGAGAAATCTCAACTAAGGTTAAGGAATTTTAGGGTCAAAGGCTGATCAGTACCTTAGGAGAAGGCTTAACTAGTTCTTGGGGTTTTAAGCACAGGGCCACCCGAGACACTAGGAGAAGGCTCGGCTGGCTCCCGGATATTTAAGGCTCAAGGTCACTTGAGATACCAGGAGAAAGTTCGACTAAGGCCAGAGGATTTTAGGGCCAAAGGCTAACCCAAGACATCAGGAGAAGGCTCAACTGGCTCCCAGGGTTTTAAGACTGAGGGCCACCCAAGACATCAGGAGAAGGCTCAACTGGCTCCCAGGGTTTTTAAAGCTTAGGGCCACCCGAAACATCAGGAGAAAGCTCGTCTAAGATTAGGGAATTTTAGTGTTAAAGGCCAACCATGACCTTAGGAGAAGGCTCGACTGGTTCCAAGGACTTTAAGGCTCAAGGCCACTCGAGACACCGGAAGAAAGCTCGATTAAGGTTAGGAGACTTTAGGGCCAAAGGCCAACCATAACCTTAGGAGAAGGTTCGATTGGTTCTTAGGGTTTTTTAAGGCTCAGGACTGCCCAAAACACCAGGAGAAAGATCGACTAAGGCCGAAGAATTTTAGGGTCAAAGGTAAACCATGACCTTAGGAGAATACTCGACTGGTTCATAGGGTTTTAAGGCTTAGGGCCACCCAAGACACCAGGAGAAGGCTCGACTGGCTTTCAGGGTTTCTAAGTCTCAGGGCCACCCAAGACACGAGAAGAAAGCTCGACTAAAGCCAAGGGATTTTAGGATCAAAGGCCAACCATGACCTTAGGAGAAGGCTCGAATATATATATATATATATGTACGTTATTCGGCCTTTAATTATTTTGAATAGTGCTAGCCCCCATTTTGAATAATTTTCTCTCTTGAGAACAACTTTCTGATGCATAAGAATTTCGATATGACCATGAAGGTTTATAGTAAATTAACCGTAAGTCATTCCAAACAATTCAAAACTCAATGACTATGATTGGCATCTAGCAATACATCATAATATCCCTAATTCACATTTGAATGTAAATACTCTAAATGTGATATTTTACGAATTATCGATCATTATGTCCTGAACATACCACCATGTACTCCTTCATGTGGATTTTATTTAGCTCTGGTCGGAGACTTAGTTTCAGACATTTATTGACACTCGTACAGGAATTCGAACTGGAATAAAGTCAGCGAAATTCACAATTCCATTCTATGAGCCAACAAATCCCCTCTTGATTATCAACTAAACTCCTATATAAACAACGTATAACCAAACCGACTTCTCGTATAAGATATAACTAGCCCTGTACTTATACACTATATGAACTATGTGCATCCATACAAGGTTCGATTCGGATGTCTCAGGTCAAAGGACTACATCGCACACTAGTATAATCAACTGATAAATCATTGACTATATGCATACTATGTGATTTATTGATGATTGATCATGTTTGATAAATAGTTTGCAAACTATAAATCCATACTAATGCTCTTTTGACAACAATCATATTATCAGCCTACTTATATTAACCTATGATATCCTTAGACGACATACAGTATGCCTACTTTGTGGTATTAATGTCTAGTCAAAACCACTTACATACGGAATGAATTTGATAATTCTAATTAACAGTTAATAATTATCAGGATAATTCACGCAAGTACCTTATTATTTAGCATGATATAATAAAGAAAGCAACCTACATGTGTGAATAAAGAACCATTTTTTTAATTATTATTAAAAAAATAATCCTAGAAATCGATAACATGAATGATTTCTAGGGCATACACTAACAGAGAAGGCTCGTAAGATTGGCCTATCATGTTTAGTTCAAAAGAAAATTCTGGGGAATGCTCTAGATGATGTAATTCTATACTTTATTCGAAAGACAAAATTTTACAAGTAGACATTATCAGCCAATATACAAGTAGAGTTCCATGAGGAGAGACTCTCTCAAGGGTAGTACCTCTTTAACATCTCTACGTTCTAAGTCTTATTTAGGACGCTGTCATCTGGTCTGGCCAACTTGTATGTTCCTAGCCTGACTACCCGAACTACATGATAGGGGTCTTCCCAGTTAGCGCCTAAAGACCCCCTTAGCTGCCACCCTTGTGTTAAGTGTGACCCTTTTGAGGTAAGGTCCCCCTCTCTGAAGGGCCGCGGCTTGACCCTCCTGTTGTAGGCTCAGATTACCCTTTATTGGTTGGCGAATGTTCTTATTAACTCTCAGTCACTGGCTTTTTCACACAGCTTGAGTTCATGGCGAATGATCTGTCGATTTTCTTCTTCATCAAAATGGAAGGTGCAGAAGGTAGGAACGTCCATTTTGACGGGGATCACCGCTTCAAACCCATAAGCCAGAAAATAAGGGGTTTCACCCATGGCAACTTTGGCAGTTGTTCTATAAGCCTACAGCACCTCCGGTAGTTCGTTCGCCAAGGCCCCTTTTCATTCTCCCAACTTTTTTTAACAACTTTTTAATGGTCTTATTAACGGTCTCGACCTGATCGTTGGCTTTGGGGTGAGCTGGGGAAGCAAGCCTTAGATCAATCCCCCAATTTACACAAAAATCCTTTAATCCTCTGTTGTCAAATTATTTTCCGTTATCAGTGATCAATATGCTAGAAACACTATACCTATAGAGGATATTTTTTCAGATAAAGGCTATAATGTTTTTCTCAGTGATTTGGGAAAGAGGCTCCACTTTCGCCTACTTGGTGAAGTAATCAATGGCCATAATGGCATACTTAGCCTGGAGTCTAGCAGTGAAAAAGAGGCTTAGTAATGTTGCTAATTCCTTGGGAGGCTAACGCGGGATATCTGCGTGGACTTAACAGATGTGACAATGGTGGACTAGGTCATAAGCATCTTGCTCATGGTTGACCAAAAGTACCCTTATCTAAGCACCCGGTATACTAGGTTCCTACTGCCACTATGATTTTTGCAAGTCCCTTGATGCATTTCTTCCAACACCTCTCGAGCCTCATTTGGCCTGGGACACTTTAAGTAAGGAGTGCTGATTCCCCGCTTGTAAAGGATACCATCCATTATGGTAAACCTAGCAGCCTTCTTTTTGATTCTGAGGGTTTCACTTTTGTCGGATAGTAGTATACCTTCATCGATATATTTTTGGATTGGGTCCATCCACGTGGCTGGTTCATCTTGAGCCATTATGATACTATTGCCCTTAGATGGATAGGTGCTTCGTTGGCCCAGGGTTTCCACCGACACCATCCTTGGAATGTTCTCGGTGAGTGCAGAGGCATGCTTTGACAATGCATTAGCCCAGAGGTTCTTGGATCAAGAAATTCTATGAACCTTCACTTTATCAAACACGTTGATCAACTGGAGGGTCTCCGATAGATAGGCCCTCATACTCTCTTCTCGGGCCTAGTATACGCCGTTCACATGATTCACCATGAGTTGCGAATCACTGCTCACTATACGGGTGTGGGCCCTAATTTTTTGGACTATTCTTAACCCTACCAACAAAGCGTTATACTCTGTTTCATTGTCAGTTACAGGAAAAGAAATTTAAGGGCATACATAGCCTTTTCTCCTTTGAGTTCGATCAGGACGATGTTAACTCCTCCCCCACTGATATTCGCTGATCCGTCTATCCATATATGCCAGGTGGGGGGACTTTCTGACATGGGGAGGTTCACCTCCATTGTGTTAGATTGGTCGACTGAGGGCATAGAGACTGTCAGTGTTTTCTTCCCAGTGTGTTTGGCTAAGAAATCGATGAGACCCTACCCTTTTATGGTCTTTTATGGATGGAATTCGATGTCAAACTCACTGAGTTCTATCGATCATTTAATGAGCCTTCTCGATAGGTTGGGGTGATGAAGGATTTGTCAGAGCGGTTGATCCATTAGGATAACTATTAGATGGGCCTAGAAGTATAGTCGTAACTTTTTGGCTGTAACAACAAGGGTCAGGGTTAGCCTCTCGGGTGTAGAGTATCGGGTCTTGGTATCCAACAGCGCCTTACTGGTGTAGTAGACGGGCCTTTGGGTCTTTTGAGAGTCTTTCTTTATCAAGACTAAGCTGACAGCATGTTCACTGATCGCCAGGTAGACGTATAGCATCTCCTTTGATAGGGGACTGATTAGTTGTAGGGCGAAGGTTAGGTAATTTTTGAGTTGATTGAATGAGCTCTCGCACTCTTTGCTCCAAGTCATCCCCTTTCCTTTTCTCATAGCCCTAAAAAAAAGGATAATACTTGTCAGTAAACTTTGAAATAAAACAGATTAAGGCCGTCAGCCTCCCGGTCAACCTTTGTAACTCCTTCAAGGTCCTGGAAGCTCTCAGGTATAGGTGACCTGAATCTTCTATGGGTTAGCCTCAATCCCTCTCCCGCTGACTATGAAGCCCAGGAATTTTTTTAACCTGACATCGAAGGCACACTTCTCAGGATTGAGCTTTAGCTGATACTTCATGAGGAGGGAGAATGCTTGTTCCAAGTGAAGGGGAAGATCTAGGGCTTTTGGGGATTTTGCTATTATATCATTCACGTAGACTTCTATAAAACTCCCTATCAAGGGTTTGAACACCTTGTTTACCAATCTTTGGAAGGTAGCTCCGACGTTTTTCAATCCGAAGGGCATGACTTTATAATAGTATAACCCTTGGTCCGTGATAAAAGCAGTTTTGTCTTGGTTAGGGGGATGCATCGATATCTGATTGTACCCCGAGAAGGTGTCTATGAAACTCAAAAACTCATGCTCCACTGTCTAATCAATCAGTTGATCAATTCGGGGTAAAGAAAAACTGTCCTTAGGGCAGGCTTTATTGAGGTTGGTGAAGTCAATGCACATTCGCCAGCTTTCATTAGCCTTTTTAACCATGACTATATTAGCCACCCAGTCGGGGTATTTGGGCTTCCTAATGAAACCTGCTTTAAGCAACTTGTCCACTTCCACCATGACAACTTTCTGCCTTTCAACATTAAAAGCCCTCATTTTCTGTCGAACGGGCTTGTGTGTAGGGTTGACTGCCAACTGATGGGTTATGACACTTGCATCAATGCCCGACAGGTCATCATAGCTCCAGGCGAATACATCCGTATTCTGCCTTAAGGTTTCCATCATGTTTCACCTCTACTTAGAATTTAGCTACATGCCGATCTTTACGGTCCTCTTGGGATGTCTCTCGTTCAGCATTACGTCGGTCAGGTTCTTTTCTAACACTACCTTGGCCCCCGAGTGCTCGATTCTATTTCTAACTTGGTCACTAGTAGATGTTGTCGCCTGTACTTCCCTGGTTGTAGCTTTCTTGTTCTCGAGGATTTGATCTTCTATCTCACTGGTAGAGGTCTCCAAGGGTCTTTTGTGGATGCAATATGCCTACTTAGAAGAAGTAGTAAAATAGGACCTCGCCTCCTTCCGATTTCCCCTGACAATGCCGATACCTTCTCCGGCTCTGAATTTTAACTTCAGATGGTTAATACTCTCAACCGATATGGTGTTGTAGAGGAAAGGCCTCCCTAGGATGACGGAGTAAGGAATTTTTAGATCAATCACATGAATTCTTACCATGGCAGTTTTCTGATAGGGCTTGTCGCCCATGGTCACTGACAACTGTACTGATCCTAAAAGAATCATACAAGAATCCCCGAATCCATATACGCAGAATCGGGGGAGGCCAGTTCCAAGTCCTCTATACCCAAGGCATCCAAGGTGTCTTTAAAAATGATATCCGTCGAACTTCCTGTGTCTACCAATATCCTACTAACCCGTTTCAACGTGATTTTCATCGTCACTACCAATGCATCATCATGAGAATAATGAACTCTCATTTCATCCTCATCGGTGAACATGACGAGGATGGTGGCCACTTTCAGTCTTTTGTTAGCTTGCACGTTCATCATATGGACGTCTGATGAGTGTCTGGACAGGGAATAATACGCATAATTTTTGTGGGAGTTATTCGAGAGCCCTGTCAAGGTAGGACCTCCTGAGATGACTAGAGTGCTTTGGTTGAGTCCTCGATCGTCCTTATCCTCCGAATATTGCTTCATCTTGTGTGAAGAATCTGCAATGTAATTCATGGGATAACTATTTTTAATGAGGATCTTGACTTGATTTCGCAGATCCTCGTACTAGTCAGTGGTGTGGTCGTACTCTTTGTGAAATTCATAGAATCATCCCTTATTCTTTTTGAACGCTTTGGCTTTCATGTTCTGGGGCTGAGGTGCCAAGAGTCCCCTACTTTTAGCATACTCATATATTTCGGATAGGGGAGCCTTTAGGGGTGTGAATCTATGGCTGACTTTGCCTCTTTGTTCTTCCGAAAAGAATTTCCCTTAGTCCTTGTCCTTCTTATCGGTATCCCTTTTGCCACTCCTGGGGTTTTCATACCGGTTCCCCCTATCCCTGGCCCTTATGTCTCGTGGCTGTTCTCTTCTGGTCGGTGCTGCGTGGTCCTCATCCTTTAACCTTAACAGCACTTCAACTTATATCTCAACTTTATCAAGTAACTCGATCCGAGTTGCCTCATAAGTATCCATCGATCGTCGATAGATGGTATACCAGGCCCGTTCGATCCTCAGGCCCCTTTTTAACCCTTCTAATGCTAGGGGGAGGGGTGTAAGCACCTAGCTCCATAACCTCCTCATAAAGCTTTTCAAAGTTTCGCCAGGACCTTGGCATATGAACAGTAAGGTGCTCAAGTTTCAGCTCATTGTAATAGCTCCCCGAAACTCATTTTTGAAGGCGGTTACTAATTGGAAAAAACTATTGATACTGGTCGGTGGCAACCTCTTATATCGATGCCTGGTTGGTATCAATAGGAAAGGTCAATATATTTGTAGCTCCGTTAGCCCCTGGATCATCATCATCTCTCTGACCGTATCCAGGTGCAGGGAAGGGTCTGTTTTCCTAATTTAGGGAGCCAGCTGCGGCATTTTAAATTTCTTGGGAAGTCGTAATGCCAGAATTTCTTCGGAGAAGGGGGATGTGAAGAAGGAGGCCTCGATATTTTCATCTCTTAGCCTCTCCCCCAGCTCGACAATTCTCTTTTCCCGTATCTCTTCCAGCATTCTTCTAACACATTCTTCAATCTTTTTACGGGATTACGGCTGACCATAGATGTAACTTCCCTTTCCCGGGTATATTTCTCATTGAAGAAATTCCTCATGTCAGTGGTTGCTAGGCTAGGTTCCATCCCTGACCTGCTTGCCATTCTTCTTGTCCTGTCCGTATTGTCACGATGATTCTTACACCCCTCGTTGATCTTGAAGGGGGTGTTGATTTTTGGGAGGACATACGACTTCTCCACCAAGCAATCTATCATTTTAAGATTCCCTTTTTGTACAACAGTGAGTCTGGGGCCAGATGCGCGATCATGCGCTTTTACTGATCTTTGAATTCTTTCAAAACTGAAGCTGCAGGAGGTTTTTCTTTCTTCATGGGGGAATGATGTTCTCTCTTCCCTTGGGGAGATTGGCTCTCTGGTCAGTTGTCTTCTGATGGCCATAAGTTCTTTTTCTAGTGCTTCAGCCTTGCCAGCCAGGGATCTGTTCCTACGCACGGCTTCTGGTTGAAGGTCATATTCTTCACATGCCCATAAGGACTTTTCCTCTCTATGTGCTGTACTTTCACTGGAGCTGGAACTTTTCGTATCTCGCTTTCTTTCTACCATCTTTAAAAAATTCAACTTCTGTCAGGATTTCATGGATAATTTCCTCTTCACTCTTCCTTCATTGAGTGACGCTTCAATGGCTTTTTGTTAATTTCCCATAGACGGTGCCAGTTGTTGGTGCAAGAAATGTCCAAAGATCCTTGCCCACCGAATGACAAAAATCTCCAATGACTTTCGTATGACCAATGAAGAGTAACCCAACGAGTAAGACGAGAGAGTAATCCGGCTAGGAGGGACACGAATCTTTATCGGAGATCGATAAGGGGACGAAACTTAGCATTGGCAAAGCTTCACCTCCTAAACCTTGTAAAAATATAACACACTTGGAGTGACGTCGGGTGGATTTTCTGACGAAAAAATACCGATGCTTAAGTCAGTGAAAGAAAAGAGGGAGCTTTGTTGTAAAATCGATGAAAGCAGAAGTTGAGTTCTCTAAGATAATAAGAAGCAGTTCGTTACCCTTTTATATTATGGTGACCTCTTTTTATAGAGTTTCTGGGGGTTGATTGATGTGACTTTTCATTGGAGAACAGGAATAATAGGACCTCTGTTCCTTAGGCAGTGTGGCAGCCACCTTTTATAAATGATTGTGTTGACAGATTTAAAAGTTTCAGATCTGTCAATGTCACATCATCAGAGTCTAATTGGCAGATGGGACCGTAGACCTTGGTTGGCAGGGTGGTGCCTTTTAATACGTAATCTTGGATGTTCTTTGATCATTCCTGTTTTTTATACCTGCTTGGCAACGCACCTGAGAGAGGTGGCAGCGTTTTTGAAAAGTTGACACTTGAGAGGGGTGTCAAAAATCCCTAGGAGGTGTGTCGGGAGTCTCTGAGATATAGATGCCCGAGAGATGTGTCAGAACTCTCTGGGAGATAGATGCCCGGGAGGTGTGTCAGAATTCCCTAGGAGGTAGATACTCGAGAGGCGTGTCGGGACTCCCTAGGAGATAGATATTCGAGAGATATCTCGGGATCCTCGAGAGGTTTTGGGGACTTCACATGTTTACCCAGGAGGCATCCTCGTGTTTCGTTAATTTTCCCCCAAACACTAAATTTTTCTTTTTGATACTTTAGACTGACCAATCTATCTGAGTTACTACTGGATTAGGTTCATCGATAAAATCTTACAATTTATCAATCAATTGGTTAAGAGTTGAAGTAAAAACTATGATTTGTCACTCCGAGTCTGAGATAAAATATTTTTTCACAGCTTGATTAAAAAAGGATAATAAACCATCAACAAAATTATTAACATTTAACAAATCTATAGGCTTTTAGTGACTATTCAGCTGAGCCCAAGAAGTAACTTGAAAAAGTTCTTCCAAATATTAAAATTACCTGATAAATATATAAAGGTATCAAAAAAGCAGATCATTCTGGCAATATGTTTATACATAGAGGATACTTATTACTCTTCTCTAATTGTCATCCTTGTAACATTCCCTGTAGTTAAAGATATATGAATAATAATTAAAATTTATTGTTTCCTACATATATAATTGTGTACACACACCCTATTAACCCATGACTACCTTCCCTATAAATCAAATGAACTTTTCTCTTAGCTAATATAATTTCAAGATTCCTTACTATAATCACAAATTTTGTATCTTTTTCAGGATTAAACTCACAAACGACACATAAACTTTGAATTTGATAAACCGAGATGCCTTTTATGTTAACTCTGGAAATTAAGAAAATGATTATGCATATATATAGAGGGAACAAAATATGACAATGATGAAATTTATATAAATAGCCTGATTAATTTGTCAAATGGCTTGAAAATAAACAATAAAAGTGTAACATCCTGGTCCGATGAGGGCGGGAAGTGGCATCGGGGTCGAGGGAGCCTAAGCAAGGAACGACTTCTGATAGACTTCTAGGATGGCAGGGATAAACCGAATATCACATCAGAATGAAAGAGAAAGTTATTGGGCTATATATGTAGAGTTAAAGCAAGTTGTCAAGAAGGCCTTTTGGGATGAGTGGTGGTTTAACTCCAAGAACTACGTAGTTAAGCGTGCTTGGACGAGAGTAGTACCAAGATGGGTGACCTCTTGGAAAGTTCTCAGGATAACCTATTATCAAGAATAAAACCTTGAGGCCCCAAGGATTGGGCCAAGATAGACAATATTATTGATAGACTTGGATCAAGTGTTACAATTAGTATTAGAGTAAACTCTCCTCCAGTACGATGGTGGTGATTCGGGGATAAACCAGACAAAAATTGGTGGGCCTGTAACATCCCAGTCTGATGAGGGTGGAAAGTGGTGTTGGGCTCAAGGGAGCTTGAGTAAGGAGCAGCTTCTGATAGGCTTTTAGGATGACATGGATGAACCCAATCCCACATCAGAATGGGAAAGAAAGTTACTGGGCTATATATGTAGACCTGGTGCCAGGCACTATACCGATTTCAATGCCTCCCTATCGTATGACACCAGCTGAGCTTAAGGAATTGAAGGTGCAGCTTCAGGACTTGGTGGATAAAGGTTTTGTCAGACCAAGTATATCGCCTTAGGGTTCCCCGGTGTTATTTGTTAAGAAGAAAGATGGAACTCTATGATTACGTATTGATTATCGATCATTGAATCGGGTCACCATCCAGAATAAGTATCCATTACCCAAGATCGATGACTTATTCGACCAGTTGCAAGGGGCGAGTGTGTTTTTAAAGATTGACTTGAGGTCTGGGTATTATCAATTGCGGATTAAGGATAGTGATGCAGCCAAGACAGCTTTTCGGACTCGTTATGGTCATTATGAGTTCCTTGTTATGCCATTCGGGCTAACCAATGCCCAGCTGCATTCATAGATCTCATAAATTGAGTATTCGATCCATATCTCGATAATTTTATAATTATCTTTATCGATGATATTTTGGTTTACTCGAAGACCAAGAGAGAATATTCTCAGCATCTCCGGATTATTCTTCAGACTCCAAGAGAGAGAAGATTATATGCGAAATTCTTGAAGTGTGAGTTTTGGCTTCGAGAAGTGACATTTTTAGGGCATGTGGTCTCGAAAGAAGGGATTTTTGTGGATCCTCAAAAAGTAAAAGCTATAGTTCAGTGGGAGAGGCCGAAAATGATGACTGAGATCAGAAGCTTCCTAGGATTGGCAGGCTATTACAAGAAGTTTGTTGAGAATTTTTCTTTGATAAAAACCCCACTGACACGTTTAACCAAAAAGGATGTCAGATTTGAATGGGATGAGAAATGAGAGCAAAGTTTCCAAGAATTGAAGAATTGCCTCACCTCGACTCTAATATTGATGCTACCTGTCCCCGATGAAGGATATGTAGTATTTAGTGATGCCTCCAGACAAGGATTGGGATGCGTGTTAATGCAGAATGGGAAGGTAATTGCTTATGCTTCTAGACAGCTTAAGAAGCATGAGGAGAACTATCCGACCCATGATTTAGAGTTGGCAGCAGTAGTTTTTACTTTGAAGAGCTGAAGACATTAGTATGGGGAGAGGTGTTAGATCTTTACAGATCACCAGAGTTTGAAATACTTGCTCACTCAGAAGGAACTGAATCTAAGGCAGAGAAGATGGCTT
>JAVXUL010155861.1:0-13730 GCA_035590515.1 Trichilia minutiflora | reverse complement strand
TTTATTAATTTGGATTGAGTCAAAAAATAAAATTTTAAACTTTAGTTTGCTTTCTAACTTAATTTTAAAATGATAAATCCATTATTTGATTATAAAATATTAATAAAGTAATTAATGTATTATTTTATCATATAATATCAATATTATTATACAATAATATTAAGTATATTCAATATTTATTTAAGCGGTTTGGTTTGATGGTTTGCGGTTTGAAATTAATCCAATCCACAACCTAAATCGATAATAGCGATTTATAAAATATCAATCTAGAGATCAATCCAAAATTTTTTAAACCAATCCAAACCAATCCAATTAAGCAGTTTGGAATTGGATTGGTTTGGATTAGACTGGTTTAAATTTGTCCATCCCTAATCATGGTTGCCAATTCATTTCCACTACTTCTAAATCATTCTAATCCATTTTGAATTATTTTATTAATATATAAACATTGTATACGTGGGATCTTGAAATGGATTGGAGTTAAATCTATTTTGCTTTAATTATTATTATTTCACATACATATGGATACATGGAATGAGGAGGCATGTTAGATTGGTTTTCATTTTGAAAAAGAAAACAGAAACAAAACACAGAAAAGGAGAAGAAACCTACGGGAAGCAAGGTTCCAAGCCTTAGAAAATTGTTTTCCAAAGGCAAGAGAGCAAAGAAAGGAGTAGAAGAGATAGAGCAAAAGTTGCTCATGGTTGCTATTCCTTTCTATGCAAGCTAGGTGTGTATATATATAGATATATCAACCTTGGTTGCAAAAGGTTTATAAAAAGGTTTTGTAAACATAACAAGTCTTCAACACCTCATCATCACCTCCATCATCTTCCTACTAGTGTGTGGACACCTTTGAAGGTTTGGGGGAGACTTCAATCTTGGAGGACAAAGCTTGGTTGGGTAAAATGTTCATTAAACCCTAAATGAATACATGCTAAAATGCGTGGTGTGTTTATACGCATAAATGAAAATAAATGGTTCTATGAGTTTTCTTGTAAAACCATCTTTCAGGTTTTATATAAACTTCTTCTTCAGGCTCTCCTTGAAGAAATGCTTTCTTGACATCCATTCAGAAGAATGGCCAATTATAGTTGATAGCAAGTGATATAAGAACTCTGACAGAGTTGAGTTTTGTTATTGCTGCATATGGTTTTATATAGTTCTCTCCATAAGTTTGAGTGAAACCCTTCGTAACAAGTATGACTTGGTGCCTTTCAATGCTACCATCACTCTTGTATTTCATTCGATAAATTCATTTGCACCCTACGACCTTCTTTCCTTTTGGCAATTATATAACTTTTTATATGTTATTTCTTTATAATGCTTATTATGATATGTTATTGTGTTTTTGATGATGAACGAAAAATTATTTAAATACATGATTAAATTAATTTATAAATATATTTTTGATTAAATTAAATTATGAATGAATTATTTAATCATTTAATTTGGATAATACCGCACAAATCTAAGTCAATTTGTCAAGAAAGGTGTTTAAATACAGGTTTAAAGAGGAAGAGTATCAATACATCAAACCTTTGGAAGATCAAAGTATCGATATATCCTGAAGAAGTATCGATACATTATATGAAAGTATCGATACATCGAAGACAAGGCGTTCAAAGTATCGATATAATTTGTCAAAGAAAAATGTATAGGGTTGAAACTCTTCAAAGTATCTATATGACCACAGTGAAATCAAGCTAAAGTATCAATATGCTTAAAGAAAGTATCGATACATTCATTCAAATGCGTGGCACCTTCAGTCATAGACATGAAGAGTATCGATACAATTTTAAAAGTATCAATACTATCATTCGAAGACAGAACGTAAAGATTCAAAATGCAAAAAAGTATCGATACATGCAACGTCAATGAAATGCACACTAAAAAAGAAGTCAAGAAGAGTATCGATACCCTTTAATAAAGTATCGATACATACAATGTGAGCATCAAGAAAACTCTGAGAAGACCATCAAAGTATCGATACCTTCTCATCAAATATCAATACTCTGTGTTTTTCAAGGTCTAATAGATAGTTTGCAGTATTTAATGAAGGCATTAATAGTAAATTCAAAGAGCTGTTAGGGCACATTAACTTAGAGTATATAATCGACTAATTTTGAAGAAGAACATACGAAAACAAGTAATTATAAAGATTATCGAGCAAAAACTGTTTTATTAAACTTTCTTTCGACTCATTCATCTCTCTGATTATTATACTTTATTCATTCTTTATAGAGAGAGAAATTACAGTGTGTTTATTGAAAACACAATCTGTTGAGAGATTTTATTTTATTTTTTGTATTTTAAAAGCTCGGGTTACTCTTCACCAGAATAGGAAGCACAATGTCTTTCTAGGTACTTATCATCCATATAAAAGATAAATGTACAAGTTATCTTTTGTCAAAAAAAAAAGATTTCTATTGCGTTTCTCTTAATCCGATTAGAAACAAAGACTTTAATGATACGTTAGAGTGGGTGGATTCTATTTGAGAAGAGTGAACATAGGTTGATTACCGAATCACTATAAAAATTATCTGTATCATTCTCTCTTTCACATCTTTATTATCATTCCCTGTCGCATTTATTTCACATTTTATTTGTTCATCAGTCTCATTGATTTTTAGAATCTACATAAAACCTAATTTAGCCCTCTCTTGGGAATATCTCTCTAGGACATCAATTAGTATCAGAGCCACACTCACTGTATTTAGGATTAACACTCTGTGAGGAGTAGATCATATAATGACATTTAGTAGCTTCTCTTTATAAATCATTGAAGGTTAGTCTACATATAGACCACCCTTTTTTGATGGCATAGATTATGCGTACTAGAAGAAACGTATGCAAATCTATTTGAGGACCTTAGATTTTGATATCACCACCATTATAGAAGATGGGTATAAAAGCCCAATGAATATCACCCAAGAGGGGGGTGAATTGGAGATATGACAAATTAAAAAATCAAGGAGATAAAATTTTTTAATGAAGTGTGAATTATATAAAAAAAGAATGCAAAAGTATTTTTACTGAAGATGTTGGTGTAGAGAGAGAAACACAAAAATACAAACACAATAAGTTTTTATAGTAGTTTTACAATCAATCTACATCCATTCTTCTCGATTCAGTCCCTTGAATTCAAGGTATCACTAAAGTCTTGTTTAACTATGAGACAAGAGAATCCAATACAAACTCCTTCTCAAACGGTGAAGGGTAACCACATAATCACTTCCTTTTACAGAGAAAGTTGACCCAAATACAAAATTCTTATAGGTTAAAGTTAAACCTAGCAAATAGCATTTAATGTTTACAAAATAATAAATGAGTTCTCTCACAAAATAAATTTGTAATATAGCATAGATTTTCTCTCTCTAAAATAATTTTTTTACAGAGAATAATCTCTCTCAAATGAGAATAAAAAACATTCTTAGTGTCACTTGATATTCTTTCGAATAAGTACTTCACTATATATTCTTCATTGCAAATTCATTTGTATTTATATCTTCTTTGATTTTCTTCTAACGGCTCTCTGTATCAGCATTTATTTCGCGTATTTAATTTAAAAAACTAGTCATTATAGTTCTAAATTTATCATAGGTACTAATACCTTTTTTCAGGGTTTCAATACGCTCAACTTGATAACCAGAAGGTGTCAATACCTTTAAATAGGGTATCGATACGTTCTCACATAAACGTTGATGAGTCCATCACAAATGTTTCAATATGTTTGTTGGGGTATTGATACATTTGTTCTTGCTTTTAAGGGTATCGATATGCTGATGCAAAGGTTTCGATACTCGAGTATTTTATCTTCACTATATCACTTGGACTTACCAAACGTGTCGATACCTTTTAGTAAAGTATGATACCTTTCAACTAACCCTCGAATTCTTGACACTTTAGCTTCAAATTAAAAATATCTGAAAATTTGTAGTCATTTCTAACAAAGATTAAGTAAGAAATATATGTCCAATATGATCAAATATCAATATGATTTTACCAATTTATATACAAATCAACATTTAACCATCTTATTGATTTTTCATATATTTCATATATATGTTTGGAATCATCAAAAACACTTTGGGGTTATCAAGCTCCCCCCTTTTTGATGATGACAAAACACCAATTTATCTATATGCATATATCATAGTTTTATATCATAACTCATGATTCAATAGACAATTGATAATTTATTCTCCCTCTTTTGTCAGTAGTCAAAAAAGGCCCCATGCAATAGATAAACATAAAAAATATAACAAATATGACAACGAGATAAAACAGTCAATGGTTGATAAAATAAAATGATAAATAAAACATCCAATGAAAGGGATAAAAAAATAAACATCCAACAAATGATAAGTAATGTAAAAAGAAAAAAAATCGTTTAAAGGTAGTCAAAAAAATATGAGCAAATTAGGATTAGGGTTAATCGCGATGCATATGTTTGGATTTCCTTGAGTGTTGGCGTATAATCTCTGTAAGCTTAGGATTTACATTAGAACCAGACAAGGATGAGTTATCAACATGAGCTGGATAAGATCAAGTGGCTTCATCGGATGGAGGCTAATACCCTGTAGGAGGTGGTTATGGTTGAAACGATTGATAAATCAGAGGTAACTGAGAGTCGAATAGAGGAGAATGAGGTCCTGTAGATGGTCTTGGTCTACCTAAATGTTCCTCAAGGTTATCTAGTCGAATGATAAGATTCGTATGGTTGATGACCAATTCTCTCCGTTGTTTATCAATCATCTGCCTAATACATCATCTGGTACACTTCATTCATGCGTGTATCCCACTTGTTGATAGCCATTATGATAGTAGATTGAAGATCTGTGAAACTCTTCAATAATTCTTCTATCTTTAATTCCAGTGTCAGAGCAGATAACGTGAGAGGCACGGATGATCTAGATGATTGAGAGGAAGGCTTCGGCCTATTCTACGACATGGGCTACGGTAGAGAAATAGGAGGAGGAGGTGGAGTAGTAGATGGAACATAAGTCTCTATAACTAGTGGTTCTTTTGTCAACTGAGGACTCAATACTGAAGGTACATCACTTGAAGAATCCTGCTCTGTAGGAACATCTGGGATTTTATAAGCATCTGAGTGTCGTAAAACCAAAAATCCACTCAGGTAAAGTTTATAGTACATCTTTCGAAGTGTCATCTCTCCTAACTACCTTATGATAGAGTTGTAGTGTTGTCAACTCCGACAAGTAACTCATGAGAAAACTTTCAAATTAGCTAGGTTATCAAAAACCTATAGTGTAAGTTGTTGTGAAACTCGTCCTTTAATATCATAAGAATAATAGAGAATTCTTTAAGAGTGTTCATGCATATTATCGTATTTAGATTATGCACGAGAGGGTATAAAACTTGAAGATTTTGTTATGAGTAAGATTATGGTGTGGGATATGAGTTAATGAGAAAAAACTAAAATTTTGACCCTAAAATCATATCCAAAAGAGAAAAAATTCCTGTTCTTTTTGTAGATCTTAGAGAGAGCTTTCCGATGATATATTATGAGTTCCGTGTTGATATTTGAGCCAAAAAGTTATGGCCATTTGAAGTGATAGTCCTCGGGAGGAGGATAAGAAGCAAATGTATCAATACGTTTAGGGAAATGTATTGATACATTGGGATTAAGGCTAAATATTTTGATACCTTTGAAAAAAGTATCGACATCTTTCAGAGTTAAGTGCCAAACCTATTGATACATTGTAGGCATACTGAATGATGAACAGTGCCAAACGTATAGATACCTTGGCAAAGGTTTCGACACCCTGGTGATGGAGATGAAGTGCATTTGTGACGAAACATGTCGATATGTTGAGGAAGGTATCAACACCTTGCAGGCTTATAAATAGTGTTTTGGTTAAACGTATCGATATGTTACAGGAAAAATGTCAAAAGTATCGATACGTTTTGAAACGTATCGACACTTTTGAGGATTTCACTGCCTATATGCATCGGATAGGAGGATCATCTTTCCTATTTGGTTTCTTTGCTTTCTCTCTCTACCAAAACAGCAGAAACCACTCTCTCTCACCATTAAAACTAATCTCAGCCATTTCTCAACCAAACTCCACCATTTCAGTTCTTGTGAAATCAGAATCAACACCAGAACCCCAAAATCTCCTTGGATTAGAGTTCTAACCGTCAGAACGTGAGGATTCGAGAGCAAAGAAGGCACAATAAACAGTAGTCAAAGAGAGATTCAAGCTAATAAAGGGCTTCAAGCTCACTTACCAGTTTGGGTAAGCTTGTTTTTCAGTTTTTCTCTCTCATTTGAGCTGTTATTTCACGTAGATCTAAGAATATATAACTCGAGTACTATTCACAAAACCCTAGAATTTAAGGGTTTTCTAGTTTATTATTTAGATCGATAAATTAGAGGGTTTTGATAGCTATGGTGTTGAAATAGATGAAAAATACTTGATAGTGGAGTGAGATCATATATGACAGTGTGTTAGAGAGAAAAAGGGGAGAGAGACAGAAAGAGGGGTGCGAGAGTAGCATGAGCATGCATTGTATTATGCACGTACATCATAACAGATAGTAAATCCGTGTTTGTATGTGTATTTAGGCGCGATAGCTAAGACGAGAGGATCTCCGTCTCAAGAAGGATACCGAGCGGGTGGTTTCCCACCCCAGAGTAGTAAGTGAACATGTTCCTTTCCCTTCGCCTTGTTTTATGTTATTTATAAATAATTATAATGCTAGAGATGATAGCATAGAATATGAATATGTATGTGTATAACTGAAATGAGGAGACCTTGGATGTATGTTGTGTGGTGGCCGGGAGGACCCCTTGTTTGTGATAGAATAAGTTTGTGATGAAACTTAGATTGTCATGAATGTGAGGCCGGAGGCCTAATATTGATATTGTGATTGTGAGACCGGAGGCCAGTGTTATATATATGTATGTGAATATGGCATAGTCAAGTGATGGTCGGGGTGCCATATTTGTTGATTTGGCTTTATGAGCCAGCATGTCTTATTTATTGTTTTGTCTTTGTGAGCCACATATGATATTTTTGGCCTGGTAAGCTAACAATGATTTGATTTACCCTAATGGGCCATTGATATCGATTTAGGATTATGTGTGCCATATCATTGACTATCTATAGACGAGGATTGACCATATAACTCATAGAGAGTGGGTGGAATCCAATAATCCCAGGGTGAGGATTGATCATACAGCTCAGAATAGAGTGGGTGGAATCCAATAGACCTAGGAATGCGGATTGTCCACACAGTCCAAGATGGGATGGGTGAAATCCAACATGTCCAGGTTATAGCATGCTAGCCATTTATATATATATGTATTCATGAGCACACATCCCCAACCAGGGTTACAGATCAACCATATAGCTCAGAAAGAGTGGATGGGATCCTATAGACCGAGGGGTCATATGCGTATTTGATTTGTATTGACTTTCGTAGTTATGTAAATTATGCCACATCACATTTGATTTGGATTTTGAGGGATTTCAAAATCAGTGTATCTATATTCATTTGCTATGTTGTTTTCTTATCTACTAACTGAGTGTTTTCCTAAATACTCACCCCTCACTTCCCATTTCAGGCAACCTATTTCAGAAATCTTTGCTTCAAGGTCTGTTTCTTTCTTGGTTGATTCCTGCCAGTCTAGTCAGTTATTTTTGGGCCTTTTTTTTTCAATCGCCTGATGGATTTTGTGGGTTGCTCACTGACCTTTATAGCTCGTTGAAATTTCTCCATATACATATCTAGTAAATATGTATTCTACAGAAGAAAAAACGAATAAGTCAAAGATATATTAACCAAAGTAAAAGGTCTTGATAAAGATTTATAAGACACAATGATTTATCCTATGCACATACATGTTCAGGCATGTGAGAGCGTTGTTAGGGGAAATGCTTTCCATTATCTTCGCTCTTTCAGGAGAAATGACCTTCCGAGCCCCATTTATTAAATGAAGAAGGTACCTAAAGTCCTCCCTCTTCTCGTCCGGGAGGTCCTCCCATTGGAGTTTATCTCTCCCTGAATCGTTATCATCCGAAGAAATGTTGGTATCTTTGTCTACCGGGTCTTTATCCTGATTGATGTTCTTTTCTCGGCTCAAAAGGCCTCCTTCGACCTGCTCGGGAGTCTTTTTCATTCCCCGTCCAGTCTCTTTCAAAGATGGACTAACCTTTTACTGGCCGGGGACACGAGACTGATTATTTGTTGAAGGAGGGGATAGACGGTCAGATTTTTTCTTTTTATTTCTGGATTCCTTAACCTCCCCCTCTAAAGGCCTCTTTCCCTTGTCTTTGGGCAAAGGAGGATCACCCTTCTTCGGGTATACTACCTCCTCAGGGGTCTTCTCTTTGATCGAAATCCCCTTTCCTTTGGGACATTCGAGTTTCTTCTGCGTATCAAGAACCTTGGTCGCCCTAGAGCCCGCCTAAGACAACATCTCTCGCAGGATGGTAGCAGCTTTTTGTCTTCTTCCTTGAAGGGACCCTTCGGTCCCAGCAACTGCAGATGATCAATAGTTTCTGGTCAGAATCCACAAAGAATCATGCTAGAGTTTAAGTTAGAAAAAAGATGTACCATCATTCATCTCAACCCGGACCTTTGAAAGCTCACTCCGAGAGGCGGATGGATAGGTCAATCGCGACTTGGCCAGATTCTCCCCACTTAGAAGATATCTGACGCCCGTGGTAGGCAGGCTAAACAAAACTTGTGCCACATTAGTCTGGGATGACGGGCCAAAAACGCACACACACTTAGTCAACAAACAGCATTACCAGAAATGGGTCACTTATCAAGAAATGAATGTTACCTGTCTCCTGAAAAGCTGAAAGGAGGCGACCAGGGCTCTTATCGCTCGCCTCCTAGCTGACGATGAACCAGCGATCTTTCCAATTCTTATTCAATTGAAACCTCGAGTAAATCTGGAGGTAATACCACCCTGGATACTGACTTATATTTTTTCTTAACAGGTACATATGCAACATTTCGTCCAAGGTGGGAATCGGTTGCCTCGCCCTCACCTTCAGGACAAAGAGTTCGTCCACAATTCTCCAGCTGTTCAGGGTAAACTGGTATGGGGGTACCCCAAACATTTCAAATATTTTGATGAAATATGACTGCAAGGGAAAACAAGCACCTAGTAATAAATGTTCTTCATTCATGGCCATCTCCCCGGGAGCCAAAGCACTTGGGATCTCCTCCTGCTTAAGCACCCTAAGCCTTACGTTGAGCGGGATACCAAATAGTCGTATGTAGGCCCTGATATCCGCCACATTCATGGTAGGGGGGAACCAGTCCGCCTCGTTAGGTCCTCTGCTCCGGGCTTGCTCAGAAATATTGCTTTCATGATCGCCCTCTTCTTGACCAATGATCGGGTCCTAGGACGACTCTATTTTTGATCGGACAACGTCCGACAGGTTACCGTATTTGTCCAACTTTCTCCTAACCTGCAACAAAAAACACACAGAAAGAAGAAAACAGTAAAAGCACAAAGATCTTAGAGAAAGATAGTATAAAGATAGTCAGATTTCATGAAAATGATAAATGAAGGAAAGGGGTATTTATAGGAAAGGAGAGGCAATCCTCACCACAGATCTAAATCGCCAGGGAGTTGCCACGCATCCAATTTATTAATACTCCCCAAAGATCAAGAAATCGTCACATCCCCCTAATAGTAATTTAACACGTGGTACTTTTTCAGCCTTGTGTTTAAAATCTGCCCAGGGATCGAAGAGCCATCTCTTCAGAGACAACTGTTGATAGTTGTTGGCAGTTGACAACAACTGTTGACAACTATGACATGACTCTTAATAGGGGGCAATTAATATAGCCAAAATAGATATCCAGGCAAGACACGTCAGCATCAGGCTAATAGAATCGTTGAAAGAAAGAGAAAGGACGCAAGTGATCAGGAAACTTCCACAACACGTCAACCGCCTCAATAATTGACTAAACTACTAGTCAACTAAACCCCCTGAAGCCATTTCCTCCCTAGGATGATTCGTCTCAGGCATGATTTTTTGGCGCGAGCTCTACGAGTCTCACACCAGAAACTAAGGGACTGGATGTTTGAAAAAAAATACGGAGGTGACATGTGGACACCCAATCAATAGGACACGTGACGGGAGGCCAGGTGTAATCCTAGGGTGCCCTCTTCTCAGGTGTACTCTGTCCCAGGCCAGGTGTAATCCCAAGGTGTCCTCCTCTCAGGTGTACTCCGTCCCAGGCCCCTCCCAATTCAGTGATTCCACCTTCTCAGTTATCTGACGATTCAGTCCCAAGTATATTTTGCCCCAGGCATTCTCTTTTCGGGAATCAGTTGTCTCAGACAAAAACCGCCCTAGGTATCCTCCGGTTCAAGGATCCTGTGGTTTCAAGAAAACTTTGCCCGAGATAACTTGTTTTTCAGAAGAATCAGTCTCGTCGCAGGCATCCGAAAGTTGGAGTTTACAGTCATCCCCATCTCAGGAATCAGAGTAGTTTCCTAGGAAAACTGCCTCAAACCAGGAGTTTGTTAGCTGCTGGCTCTCCGACGATCTCTGACCAGAGTATCAATGGACAAATGCCCCTCCCACTCAAAAAATAAGAATGATTAATGAACAACTGGCCCATCAAAAGCACCCATCCTATTCTCTAACCATTTTTAGGTGATGGAACGATGACGGGCCTATAAAACCTGCAGTTGTGCTGTGACAGCATCATTAAAAGAAATTAGCTGCACACTGTCCAATGTCAGAAATCACATCTTTCCCATTCTTCGATGCTAAGTCATATCACTGTTCAAAAGAGGGGCATTATATAAACGACACTTCTTCAGAGAAAAAGGGGTTAGTTGGTTGGTTGGTTGATTTTTAAGGTATTCATTGGTCATTGTATTTGGGGGCAGACTTCTTATTACTTGTGAAGTAGAAAATACTTAAGCTACACAAAGAGATTGAGAGAGATCCGACAGTCTTATTATCGTCGTTTTCCTTTTCACTATCTCCGGAGGGTAAATTCCACACATATTTCTTTCATCCTCAGTTCGTTTAGGCTTTCTTTTGCTACTTTTATCGAAAACACATTTTATTCCTCCACCCTTTTTTCTGACTTAGGCATTGGAGTTTCCCTGTTAGAAATCCCTCCAGGCGTCACTCCGAGGTGTTTACTTTCTTTCCAGGCTTAGAAGGTGAAACTCTGCCGAAAATAGTCACATCTGCAGTTATTCTCCGGTATAAAAATCGCCGTTCAACTAACAGTCGCATTGTCTTCACACCTCACCAGTTAGGTCATTCCACGTTGGCTACGAGGAGGGTCCACGGATAATTCTTTCACCAACAATCGTAACTGATAAAATGCAAAATGATATAATTAATGCCATTTATTAATTATAAACAAATTTACAATTAATATTCATAGTATATATATAATATGGTGATAGCCCCAAATAATATGACACGATTGGTTCTAGGGTATATCTCCAACAAGTGTAACTCCTAGCGTATTATTATCTTACAAGGATTTTGAGGTGAAGCTCTGCAAGAGAGGATCCGACCAATAGCTTCTTCTAACGAGGATCTGACGATGCAACAGTCATATTCAAATTCGCACCTCAACACTAGGCAATTTCAAAGTTGATGATTGTTAGATATTAATATCTAAGAGCATATCTTATTAAGCATAGATTCTTGTAAGTATTTTTTCTCTATTTTCAATTCATAAATGATTATCTATATTTTCTCTATTTTCAATTCATATATGATCTTTGGGTTGTATGTTATTGTTTGTATTACAATCTAACAAATTTAACGAGTGATATCAGAACTTACATGTTTAAATCATTAGATATCATTTTCAATTAATTTTTGTCATAAAGATTGCCTAAGGTAGAAATTTTATTTTTCAAATATTATCATGAATCATTAAAATTTTTGCATTTAGTTGATTTATGATATATTTATTAAGATTGATTAAGAATTTAGGGTTATAAGAGTGGAACTTTGATTATAAAATTCATATATTCATAAAATTGATAATTGATTTAGACTTCCATCTATGAATCTCTTTAAAATGATGGCTAAAGCAAAAGAAAAAATATATTAAAACTCTAAATCGCTCGAATTGTATAATTTCATTTGAGTTTATATATGACAAATTTTGTTTCAGTTCTTATATGACAAATTTTGTTTCAATCCTTGTATGATAAATTTCATTTAAATCGCTATATGATAAATTTTATTTGAGCCCCTAGTATGTAAAATATCGTTTAAGTCCAAATAATAGATTTTTATGCAATTTGGTTCGGGAATTTAGATTTTTTTACATTTATACACATACACGAGATGAACTTAACTTCTAGGTAGATGAGTGCTCATAGAGACTAGAGATATAGTTAGGTCGCTCTAATACTCATAACACTCTCTTCAGGTTTACCATATGTGTTAGACTATAACAAAGTGATTTAGTACTATTTATTATATTTAATCATGTAGGACTTATATTAAAGAATATCTTATCATAAGAAAATTATAAGAAAAACATTAAGGAAATATATTATCCTATTATAATTGAATTCAAGTTTTGGTATAATTTTTATGGATGTCTAATATTTTAAAATAAATTAATTGAAATAACATGCTATCAAAGAAGCCTCTCTTATATAAGTTAATTTATTTTTAAAATATCAAGATGATTGTGGATATGTAATTCATATAGATATTAACCAGCCCAAAGGAAGGTTAGTATTTGACTGAATTTTATACACACCTATAGTAATAAATATGTGATAATTATTAAGCATTCCATGTAAACAATAAATTGGTCCAAAGCAAGGTTTATTACTTAATAGAATTTATTATCAATATTTGATTACTACACTGAGAGTACTATTATAGTTGTTATTTCTGTCCAAAAACTAAGTATTAATGTTATGTTAGGTATCTTATTATGAGGTATACCATCACCTGAATTTATTTATTATGTTTTGTTGTGAAAAAATTATTGAGATCTTAATGTTTATTGTCTTATTCTCTATTTAATTAATGCTTCTGCTTTTTTAATATCTACAAATATTAATTCAATTCTAATGTTGAATGGTAAAACTTTCAAGATTTAAAAAGAAAACGTTATAATTGTTCTTGGTTGCATCGGTTTAGACCTTACACTACAGATAGATAACCCTTGATCTCAATTAGATTTTGTACCCAAGTATAGGTAGTCTTGTTATATAATAATCTGGTGAGTCCAACTGTCGTATCTACAAGGAGTGTTTTTTTCAAGAGTCCAATTGGGTTATGTTTAAACCAAAGTCCAATAGAAAAGATAGAATAAATGTTGGATTAATTTTAAAAGAAGAATTATCAAGTAGAAATTAAATATAAATTAAAATACTAAGGCTTTGGAAATTGATATTTTAGGATGATGGTTATTAAAATAGACTCCTTATTTAACTAAATTGAGATTAACTAAAAAGTTATCCCAATCGAAAGATGAAAATTGTTTAATGCATGAAAAATATATTTTCTTCAAAAAAACATTATTTGATTAAAAGAATATCTTTAAATTAATTGATAGAAAATATAAGAAAAATATTTAAAATATTTAATGTTCAAAGTATTTTTTGTACCATATGTTTACAATGAATCAAAGAAAGTTTTCCAAGAATTTAATGTGCCAAATGTTTACATAAAAATCAGAGAGTTAAATGCTTAAAAATATTTTTCAAAACATGCATATGCAATTAA